>VYZU01063689.1:12321-40048 GCA_013401355.1 Ceyx cyanopectus | reverse complement strand
CAGTGGCCCAGAGAAGCTGTTTCCAGCCCTGTGTGGGGGTGAGGACCAATTGCTCACTTGAAATGAGCTGAGAACACCCCTTCCAGTGGGGCAGTGGTGTTGATAGATTGTAAGAGATTTAACCTCACAGCTATAGCTGTAACATATAGAAAAGCTACTTTTTGCTGCTTCAAAATTATATTGGGTATCATTTTTTTCTCTCCCTCAGCAGTCTGAACAATTGGACTCATGATACTAAGCAGGCCTGGCTTTTATAGGAAGAGGAATATGACAAATAACTCCCATAAACGTGTTTACAGCCTGCACTATTATTTCTAAAACACCATTTCCTACGTTGACAGAGGAAACTTACAGTGGTAGGGGAAGGTTTTACGGGTGCCAAGTCATGATGAGACCCCCAAAACACAGTTGTGTGGCTGCAGGGCCAGCGAGGGCTGTGCGGGGTTTGTACTGGTAGGAACCTGATACCAGCCCCTCCAACTTGCCTGTTCTGCAAGAGATTACAAGTTTTGGTAGAAGTGCTGGGGGTAATCCTGCAGCATTCGACCATCAGCAGCTGTGCTCACCACTGACTTCTCTGCAGGCCTTTTCTGTAAGCAGCTGTTATCCACCTACCATTCCGTGCTGGGGCTGATCTGTGCTTCTCCTAAGACATAAATTGCAGTTGTCTCTGTGTCCCTTATCATCACTTGGTATTTGGAGTGATGCAGAAAGTAAGGACACCCCAAGGGGTGTGTGTCTTGTGGCAGCATCCTCAAGAAAGGTAATTTTCTGAGGAGCTGCTGAATGAGCTGTGTAATTGCAGCAGCTCTAAAGGAGGTCTCAGCTCTGTTTTTGGTCTGTGGGAAAGGTTTCTTACCTTGGGTTCTTTCTGAAAGATGGGCAATGTGTGGCACAAAAGAGCTGTAAGGGGCAGGGGGGCTGATTTCTGTCACCTTTGAGAGGAGATTAGCAAAGGGAGCTGTCAAGTGAGCATGAGATACCCTCTGCACATGCTGTCATGCTAGATGCCAGAGGGACATTCTTGGCTGGCTGGTGGCTGCTGCCAGCACGACCTCAGCTGAGCCTCAGATTCTCTAAGTTTCAGTTTGTAAGAGCAAAACCCACTCATGCTTTTTTCTCTCTCACTTTTCCTTTCCTCCAGCTTTTCTATTCCTGCTCTCCTGACATTCCTGCCTCTGCTGCTATAGTCCGTGGAGGAAAATAGAACTTGTAATGCCAGAAAAACCTCCCGTGTGTGCCTGGATTTTGCATGCTCTTGCCCAATGCCTACCTGAGATATACCCCTTCCGAAAGTGTCTGAAACCCATACAGAAAAACTGGTTTCGATAGTCTGCACTTGAAAGCAGATTCATAGCTTGTTTGAATGTGTATTAAAAGCACCCTTGCCTAAACCAGGAGCTGACAAACTCATTTCTAGAGTAAGGGTGTCGTGGCATTGGCACGGACAGCTGGTGTGCAGACAAGTCAGTGCAGCTGGCAGGCTGAGAGGAGCTGAGGCGTGACCCAGCCCAGATTACACCCAGATTGGGCTCTGCCAGGGGCGAAGGCAAGAGCAGCTCTGAACTCCTATCCCTGTGGTGCTTGAATCAGAGACATCCCCTGTGTCCCATGGAGTCAGAATGCCAAGCCATGCTGAAACGAAGCCCCTTTGTACCCGAGGAGCACTGCTGACAGGGCAGGTGTGGCCTTTGCCAGCCGGTGCTCTGTCGTGTGGCCAGCTCCAGCTTTCTCCACACCCTCTCTTCTCCAGGAGGGTGCTGGGGGGCTGCCAGAGCCACATAGGAACAGAGGGGGACCTGCAGTAGTAGAGGTCCCCATTCCATGATGGTGCAGGCACCTGAGGCCACGGCATCACTTGGAGAAGGTGCTCATCCTCCCCTTGAGGAGGGTCTGGAGCCCAGCGGGTCCCCTGCAGCCACCTCAGAACCAGCAGCAGCTGAAACCCAGCCTCGGGTGCCTGAGGTGCCACCAGACTGTCAGATTTGCCCTGTGTCCCATCACACAGTGATGTGGTCGAGGGTGCAGCCTCCTGGGAGCACACTGCAGCGTCGCCTCTCGGTCTGCTTGGAAGGGATGACCCAAGTCCTTGGTGCCTTGGTGCACTGTGGCAGACACAGCGTGCCAGTGCTGCCTGCTTGTTTGGTGCTGGTGTGGACGTGGCAGGCAGGTTTCAGTCTGCGGGCAAGCACGGTATCTGGTCTGTACAGACACCAGTGCCCACCCAGGGACGCTGCTGTGGCTCTGCATGGGGTGTGCTGCTTCCCTGCTGCTGGCCTTTGCCACCACAGCTCTGGGGCTCTTGTGCAGTTCAGAGGGAAGACTGTGCGCTGCAAGAGCCTCACGTGCCACTCTGCGTCCAGCCTGGCACAGGGCTGGGAGGTGAGGGTCATCACAAGGTGGTTGTCTGTCCAGGCACTGAACGTCCAGCGTTCTCACCTGGGCTCTGTGGCCTAGGCTTGCAGGGGTGCGTGGTTGTGGGAGCAGCAGTCCGATCTCTGTGGAGTCAGAAGAGGCTTGTTCTGAGATTTCTAGTGTATGGAGGTAGGTTTTATGCCAGGTTGTAGTAATCAGTGTCTCTGTTGTACCCAGTGAAGTCGGGGTTAGATCATATAATTTCTGCTGGTCTGTGGCTCATCAGAAACTGCTGATTTTGATTGCCCAGTCACCTCCATCTCTGGAGACACTTAAGACCCGCCTGGATCTGTTCCTGAGAGACTTGGTCTAGATGATCCTGCTCAGGCAGGGGGGTTGGACTAGATGATCTTCTAGGTCCTTTCCAGCCCCTAATTTCTGTGATTCTGTGATTCCAGTGCAGCAGGCTGGTCGTGTACCCACGGTTCAGACACTGGAGGATTTTCTGATCTCTTGTTTTTGTGGGTTTAGGATCATTAGAGATGGGAAGAGATTTCTGACACAAATGCTGTTTTCAGATTTGCTTTTAGCTCTTCGCTAAGCCTGCACTCAGACTTTGGGCAAAGTTAACTAGGGGATATCTAGCTGCATTCTTTGTAAAATCTTGAGCAAACCAGGAAAGATTGTCAGTGATAATCACGGTGATTAGATTAGCTCACTTCAGGGTTTCAGCCTCCCCAGAGTAAACATCTGCTTTCAGTGCCATAAATAGCAAGGGGCTGCACTTTAGGCAAGCTTGGCCTCAGTCCAAGGGAATATCATTGTTTGCTGCTTTTCCTATATACCTTCCTTTGCTTTTCAATCCATGCCTTGCTGTACTGCTGTGTATACCCTGCTTTTGTTTCTCTTCAGCCGTGTAGGAGTATACATCGTGGTTGTTCAGCATTGAGTGCTGCTCTTGCTCGTTACTGATTGCTAGCTCTGGTGCCATTCCAGTTAAGCTCTGTGTACCTTTCGTCTTTGAAAATCAATGGAGAGCAAATTAAAAAAGAACTAGTTTTCATGGCACCTTTCCTTTAAAAAAATAAATAAATTCCATTTATGTTTGCACATGATGAAAGAGGTTTCTAGGGAGGCTGGTCTGGGAGACAAATATTGTTTGTGCTTTTAATAAGCATGAAGAACTGTGTTTGTTTCCCTTTAGAAAACCTTGAATGCTTCATAGTCACTCATCTAAACAGAAAAACAATATGCCAGGGTATTGTTTTGTTTGCAGCAGATGTTGCCTTATGCTAGAGTCTTGATCTGCAAACAGGTCGAGGGTGTTGGAGAAGTGTGTGAGATGAGCCCCACAGGCTGGCTGTGCTGCAGAGGTGGCAGGGTGGGCAGGGGATGTACCCGAGGTGGCCTATTGCTAGTGCCTTCAGGAGTGGGGTGTGGTTCCAGGTGTGGGATGGCAGCAGGAAAATTCGGGTTGTCACCAGTTCAGACTGCTCTGGGACTCGGGAGGATGCTGATGTTTCTTTAAGCACTGCAGCGAGCTGGGAGCTTTGCAGAATTGGATTTGCCAAAGAAGATTTGCCTAAATTCCCTTAAAACAGGGGAAAAAGATGATGAAAATAATAATTGAGTTTCTGGTCCTTTAAAAGCATCTTAATGTTCTTCAAGTTTGTTGATTTTTTTTTTTTTCCTTTCTGTGAAAGTATGTCCTTTTGATTGCAGTTCAGGCTTAGCAGAGTACAGTACATCTTGCCACAGAATGAGTAAATGAGCTCTGCTCTGCAGCTGCTATTGAATGAGGTGCTGGAGCATGCCTTGGCTTATCAGTGCAGGCTGCCTGATGTATTCCACCCAGCCTACCTGAGCCTGCTTTGCAGACACAGACCCAGTTAACTCTTCTGCTACCTGCTCCGTGAGCAGTGGTGGCTGCTATGGGGGATGCTCCATTTCACACTGATTCAGTGAGATCTGCCAGAGCAGCACTGGCCATTTCCCACACACCTCTGTGCTCCCTGCAGCCCAGAAGATGCACCAGGAGCTTGCCCTGGCACAGTCAGGCCAGGAGGCTCATGAGCAGAGTGTGGCTCATTAGCTTTACATTCATTAGTTTCTGAAAGCCTTCCGAATCAGATCTGGGGGCATGAGAAAGAGATTTACTGCCTATCCTACCAGTGTGACAGAATGTTCCTAGTCAAAAAAAGAGAAAATGTGCCTCTCTGGACCATTCCAAGGGGTTTTATTGTTTAGCTGTTGCTTTTCAAGATGTCTCAAACTATTTGGCTTTTTGTTTGTCTGTTACCTTCATCTTTGTCCTCCCACAAAAAGGCAAATACCTGCTTTTACTGAATTATTAACAACAATAGATGGAGCTTACGTATCAATGAAAATTATGGACGCTTCCCCAGGCAATTGATTTAAACGGAGTTAAATTTAGTGGAAGTTTCTATTGGTATAACGAATGCTCATTATAGAGCCTAATGTGCTTTCAGGGCTTGAAAACCTTCTCAGTAGGGAAGTCAGGCTGCTGTTTTCCAGCAGAGTCACAGATGCTGTACCACGGTGCTGCTGTCACTGCAACTGCAGCCATCATGCTACACCCAGACACCTCTTTACCCTTGTGTGCTCCTGTCTCTTGCAGAAGACCACCTCCCATCTGGCTTCCCAACCATCGACATGGGCCCGCAGCTGAAGGTGGTGGAAAAGGCCCGCACGGCCACCATGCTCTGTGCTGCCAGTGGAAACCCCGACCCGGAGATCTCCTGGTTCAAGGATTTCCTGCCTGTGGACACCGCAGCCAGCAACGGCAGGATCAAGCAGCTCCGCTCGGGTAAGGCAGCAAAGCAAGTAAGCCTCCACTGCCTCCTCCCTCTCCTCTTTCCTTGCTGATATTTCCCTGAAATGCTCAGATGTGACTCTAAACCCAAATCTCAATGTGATTTGAGCTTGTTTCTTTTACAATGCAAAACCGGTTTGTGGAGCAGATCCTCTCTGGCAGGATACCGTGGCTCATTAAAAGGACACATTAGAATGGACGTGCCTTTTGGAGCACCACTTGGATGCCTTCTTCAGTAGACCATCTTGACACTGTCCCAAATCCTTGGTAGGCTCAGACATTTCACTACCAACTTAACAGGTCTTACAGATTTTTAACAGAAGCACAGTGCTAATCAACACAATGAGCTACTAAGCTGAGACTTAAAAATCAGTGTTCATGTGCATCTTCACTCCTTACATAGACAGAGCAAAACAGTGCTCTGGGTTTTGTTGAGATTTTTATCATTCTTGCTATGTGACACCACAAGAGTTAAGTCTAAGCATCAATTCTATGGATTTCAAAGGAAGGTGGACACAGTTTTGAAATATACAGTTTATTTTTGATTTTTTGGTTGTTTAACAGCTTTAGAAATACAGATGGTTGGTTCTTTTGGATGGCTGAGAATGCAGTCATTTTAGCCAGGAACTCTTGTTTTTCTGCTTCACTGTTGAGTCTTCCAGGACCATAAGGCCCATTAGAGAATTAAAGAAAATAAAACACTGCTTTATTCACTGATGAAGTGCAGCTCCCCATCATAAACTGTAGTGGGTATTTAACAGTGCACAGCAGCACTACACAGTGCAGCAGCTTTAGTCTCAGAAAAAAAGCCCACTTTACCCTGCACAAAGTACAGAAGGAACAGAGCAGGAAAAACTTTTGACTGGAAGGGTCTCACATTAAATAAGAGTCAGACTGCTTTGCCTGGCCATGATGTATCCCTGGGCACTGCAAATCCATTTGTTATGAGTGCTGCTGCCAGGGTAACACCATCTTCCTCCTAGCAAGGTGAACGTCTTGGCACATTTCCTTATAGCAGGAGCCCTCTGCATAAATCTGGTGATGCTTGGGTGATAAGAAGTAGGCTTGTACTTGGGGGAGTGGGTAATGAGACATCACTCTCATAAAAAATAGAACCCAGGCCGACACTCCTGATCCCACCTTGATGTACCAGTGAGTGCTAATTATACTAATGCATTTATAGCTTATGAAATTTCCCAGTGACCTTTAGCTTATCTCCCCCACAACATGGTTTAATCTTGATCTGTTTGTGCTGAAAGAAAATATCACACTTGTTAATTATTCTGAGAAGCTTTAGGAAGCAGCAATAGGAAAGTGCACATGGATGTATTTCACTTCATAGCTGACTAAATCAGCATCAGAAATTACCATAAATGAGCAGCAAGGCAGCTCCTGATGCACTTACTCTATGTTCTTCAGCATCCCTTTTGCAGGCACTTGGTTGCCTCTCTACCAGATGCTTCACAGGTTCGGTGAGATAGAAAGTTTAAAAACAAGCTAGTAAACCCTGTCACTGTGTCCAAGTTTTGCTTCCTATTTGCTGTTCTTGAGCAACATCTCATTTGAATATTTCACCTGGGATTCAAACTCCAGAGCTGGCTGCTTGCTGAAGACACAGTAATTACCAAGGGAGGTGTCAAGGGAACCTTTTAGGAATCAATGAGCAGCATGCATCCTCAGACTCACAAAATAAATTGATTATCTCTCTGTTGTAGTGAGGGAGGCTTCCACAGTTCAGTGCAAGAGACTTGGGAATGTGAGTGGAGTTTTATTTTCAGGGACTTGGCGATGCAGTGCCAAGATTCACCAAGGCTCTGCTCCACCCTGGCAGAAGTGGGGAGTGAGAGTTTACTGCTGCTCACAGGCCAGAGATTAGATTCAACCCCTGCTTGCAGCTGTGGCTTTTCCCTGTATTTGCAGTTGCTGTAAAGTGGGGCCTGCACTTTGAAGTGCCTGAGTCCCACTTCCATGGCTGCAGTCACCCTCTGTGAGCAGTGTGATGGGCTGGGCAGTCTCTGATCCATCCTGCAAGGTGCTAATTGAGCTCTCCAGCACTAGTGGGGCAGAGGTGTTTTTCAAAGAAAAAAGAGCATTTAAATAGACACCTCATTATATGAGAGAGTTTAATAGTTTGCAAAGTCTCTGCTCCATTAAGATCATATCTTACAGCCAGTCTGGCAGATCTGCATGAATGTCAGTTTATACTATCTCAGTCTAAATATGCGCTCATTTAATTTCATTTAATTAAAACCCAATAAAAGCTAGGCAGATGTAATATAGTTAAAACAGTTACAGCATGGTGTGAGCCCATTAATGCAGGTGTAGAGTGTCCGACCTTCAATGAATGCATAATATATTTATTATTCAGATGTACTAAATATAGGTCATAAAGGTCAAAACAGCTTTGGAGTCTGACTTAGAGGATTGATGGATGCTTTCATTTCTTCAGGCTCCTAGTATGGAATAAATAGCTGGAGGTAAAGCAGCAGCATGTTTGGGAAAGGTGATCTCTTCTGACACTTGCAGTTAGGAGGCTGGCAGTGCTCTGGGGGCTTCAGGCAGGTCTCTGAACTTGCTTCCAGTCAGATCGTGTGCCTAGGGAGGCTCTGAACATCAGTCCTGGAGGTCTGCTCATCCTCTGTCAAGGTACTAGAGAGTTTGTGGTTTAAGACAACCAGGCTGTCATCTTAGGCTCTTTTAACCCCAGAGGACTGGTGTCTTTGTCAGGAGCAAATATGCAGTTGATAAATTTCCCCATATTCTGCTGTCCCTCATTTACTAATTACATCTACGTGTGCATATCTGCATTTTTCTCATTAAACCTTCTGACAGTGTAACTCTTTGTCTTTAGTGGGTTATTCCCTTTCTACCCAATACATAGATCTTTCCTCACAAGTATTGCTTCATTCTTTTTTAAGCCCAGCTCTTGGGAAGCTTTACCAGTATGTGTCGGGCTAATTGCTGTAGAAATGAGAACACATGAAAACAGGTTTTCATCTCCTTTATCACAGATAAGGCAAGAGCAAGGTCTCTGACTCATGCTGGTTGTAGCAGAATTCTCCCTTGCTCATCTTGCTAATATTACCCACCTCTTGTGGAGAGGCTGCTTTTGTGCAAATCCAGTGGCTCAGGACAACTCCCTGTTCTGCCCCAGGGTTCATAGCTTCAGTCACTGCCTCAGTCACTGACACAGGATCTAAGGGTAGCTCTGGGCCGACACCTCCCCAGCATGATAACTCACCCAGAACCTCTGGCTCAACTGATTTTAGATCTGTTTGGACACTGCAGTATTGCAGGTCAGGTACATATGAGTTCTGGCAGAAAGCAACCCTAAATAGGTTTTAAAATTAGTTGGTGATGTGACAGAACTCAGTGTAGATCAGGTTGTGCTGATGCTTCACAGCTCTTCTGTAAAGATGCTTGGATCACGAGCTCCTGAAGACTCAGATAGTATTCATACTCTCAGAGCTCTCGAATGCTTCCAGATAGTTTCATAGCTGAAGAATTGCTCTGCTACCTTGTTCTTTAGAAAACTTATGAACAAAATGTCAAATAAGAATAAATAACTATTCTGAATGTTAACTTACAGATGATATTGCCATGTAAGGGAACTCCAGAAATTCAGGGAGCATTGTCATCTTTCATCTAGTAAAGAACTTGTTCTTACAACAGGTAGCATCTTGTTTAATCCACATCAATTAACTTGAGTTATGGAGCCATATGCTAGACCCTTGTGTAGATTTCAGGCAGTTAACTGCACATAAAGTGTCAGAGAGGGCTCTGTGGGTGACTGCAGCCACTCTCTGGAAAAGGGTAGGTGCTTCTATTAAAGAAGCAGCAGGAGCTGGCCCACAAGATCATCTTTCTGCTTTTATGCTCTCAGAGTTACCAGCAAGTGTTTTCATTTTAGCCTTCATCCTATAGCTAGAAGCATTACTTACTTGGAAACAAAAATAATACCCAACAGACACAGAACAAACTTGGAAGAAGAGCTGGTGTCTGTCCCAGTGCAGCAGCAGTGATGGCCGTAGCCTGCTGAAGACATTCAGCTCCTGGAGAGAAACAGCTTTGAGTCCAGGCACCAGATGTCCACTGACTTGGGACAGGGTGTGTAAGGAAAGCCCCCAAAAAGGGAGTTGGGGAGTATTGTCCAAAAGGACCAGGAAACCCACACAAGAATGGATGCCCTGTCAGAAAGAACTGACTGGATGAGTGTTTAAGAAATATCCCAGCCAAACAGTTCACAGCTAAGTCCTTGTAGGCCCTGAACTACACACAGCAGTGGTGGGATCCACAGACTCCCTGTTGCAACTGGTGCCAAATACACAGGCTTTTCTGTAGCAATTTCACTTCTGAAAACATTTTCCCTTATAGCTGTGTTAGGAGGTAGCCAAAAGCACCATCAGAGTTCTCAGGGATTCTGTGTTGCCTAGTGCCCATTTGCAGCCATCAAGAGCCTTGGTTTCTCTGTTTGAGGTTGTTTTGGAGTGATTTTTTTTTTTTTTTGTGGTTTAGGTTCCTACAAGGAAATGGTGTGTTGATAAGTCTGGGGTGAGTTTGTATCAGCAGAGTGAAGTCCCTTCTCCAACAGAGCCTCTCCTCCACCCTGGGAAGTACTAATGCAATAATCCCACGGGGCTTTCCAGGGTGTCATCCTATGTTTTGCCTGGCTTTGGGTGCCTGGCTGTGTGCTTCCAGGGCACAGAGGGAGTCAGTCAGCATTCATGCTTGACTGAACTGTGTGTATGGGGTGTTACTCAGTGTCTGTCATCATGAAGGAGAGATAAACTCTCCTTATGTGTGTTCAAACCTTTCAAACACAAGGAATTGGGTTTGAAATTTGATCTTAACATAAAGCAGCCTGGTGGTGATCACAGAGCACAAGCTGCCTCAGTAGCTGTTTCAGTGTTGGCACTTCCATTGCTTGATGGACTCTCTTATGCTGGCAGCCTGTGGCCTGTGTGCTGTGATTTGCTCCATTTGAGGGCCACCCTGAAAGAACAACAGCCAGAGATGCATTGACATATGATGTGAAGGACAGATGGAAACTTTTATTCCCTCTGGATGAGAAAATTTGGGGTCCAGCAGAAAAGCCTTGTGCACTCTACATAGTGGTGTCCTCTGAGCAAAGAGTGAAGGTCTTAATATTGCAGAGGTGAGAGAGACCCAGAACAAACACTGCACTAAATACAGCAATCCTCTGTGCTGCTCCCACAGGGTTGGCTTACATTTGGAGGCCAGGAGGATTGGGATTTAATGCAGGAAAAAATCAGCTGGTCACACTTTTTAGGCAATCTGCTTCAAGTATGCGGTTGCTGCTAGAGCTCTGTGTAGACAATTGCATGTTGGAGAAAGGGTTTAGCCTCTACGGGGAGTAGATTTAAAGATTTGCTGCAAATCTTTTCAGTTCTAGGGCAGAACAATAAACCCTGTTTCAGGCAGATGAGAAAGAAGTCCTGTTTTCTGCCCCTTGGGCTTGTACTCAAGTCATTGCACCACTCCCATGGGAAGCAACACGCTGTGGAGTGTTCTCTTAACTCTGAACTGTGGAGAGAGGAGGAGGAAGGGTGAGGCCCTAGACCAAACAGAGCAAAAATATCACTTGGCAAACTTTCCAAACAAGCAAAGAGAAATAACCCTGTTTTCCATGGCTGTGCTATTCCATGTATCTCTGGTATAACTGTTCTGCCAAGGGTAGTGGCAGTTACTAAGATAGATAAATAAGCAGCAGATTTATTGTTGCAAGAGAGAGATTACCCACAACTTCAGTCACTGCAAGATCTTTCCCTATGCTTCAGTTATCTGTGGATAAAAAGTGTCAGAAAATATAACCAGACATAAAGTTAAAATGGGGTAATGTCATCTTGGCAGAGGAAAACGCTAAAATGAGTAGTTTGAATTTGCTGTTCCTGGTTAAAGGAAGGACTCTGCCTAAAGGAAGGGTAGTTAGGAAAGATAAAGTATAAATATTGTAATTACTTTTTCAGAGGCAAGTTAAACATGCTTAAAATATGCATTCTTTGTATTTACAGAAATTCTTTTCTGTCTTTCTTTTCCATTGGGTGATCATTGTTGTGGATAATGGAATGAGCTGTAAATCTGAGATACACGACACTCTTGTATGCATACTGGTATTTATTAATCAATACACTGAATATGATTTGACACACTGTGTCCTGTTTAACCCTGTTTTTCTGTCTGTTTAAACTCCTCAGTTTTCTTTGGTAAGTGCTTGGTATTCAGATCCTACAAATCTGCATAAAACCAACACATACCATGAACTGCCTACAGATGCAATCTGCATGAATCTCTCCCTTATACTAACAGCCTTCATATGTGCAAAATAAGACCAAGGGGACAAAAGTGGGGATTAGAAGGGTTCTCTGCCAGTTCACCCAGCTGGAGCATCTCCTCTTCAGTTACAGATTGTACACTGACCTTGAGGTGCTCACCAGTGGATCCTGTCTTGCCAAACACATTGGCCTCATAAAACAAACTTCTAGAGATCATTGCAACAGGATAACTTAACCTTGCTCCCAGAGAAGCCCTCCTTATAAGATACTCTTCATTATAGCATGTAAAATTATCTCCAGAGCCTTATAAAGAGGGTGGGGATTCCCTTCTGCAGCTACCATCCAAATCAGGCAGGAAGAGCAGAGGTCTGGCTGCCGTGCCGTGGTCACGTCGCTCTGAAACGGTTCTGTATGCCAGGTTAATCTGCATGACACCAATTTCTTTGCCAGAGGGAACCTGATGCAGGGGTTATGCGAATGCAGAGAATGGCTCAAAACTGATTTGTTATGCTCTCCCCTAAGCTTAATTTCTTTAAGCAAGCAGATTTTGTCCCACTGGTCATTCTAACCTCAAAGCAGAATTGCACCTAGTGCCCGCAACCATGCGCTTTCCACACCTCCTGCCCAGCACAGTGATGGTCACACAGCCCCAGGACACCCCCCTCCTTGTTCTCTGTGAGGAATGAAGGGGCACTGCACCATTTTCCCAAGGTGTCCTCCATCTCAGCTGCTTGAACAGTGGTGTGGGTGAATGCAAGTGGTGAGGCCAGCCAGCAATGCCACCTTGGCAGCTTAGTTCGGCCCCACTCATGGGGGTGGTGGCTTCGGTGGCAAGGTGCAGGGCTGGGTGCTGCACTCTTGGAAGCAGTAAGCTTTACTAACCTCCTGAGAGTGTCACTGACTTTTATTGCACATCAGTTTCTTTTTTTTGTTTGTTTTCTTCCCCCTGTTGTGCTAATACGAATTCTAGCTTTAAAAAAAACTTTCTGCTTTTTAGTTACAATTTTCTCCCTTTCCTCTTTGTACTAATGCTTCTCTCTAATCTTATTTGCATTCAAATTACCTCACCAGGTGGTACACCAATCAGAGGTAAGAATGCTGAAATGTGCCTCCAGTTGTCACTGTCACTCCATCTCCTGTCTGCCTTGTCCCTCTCCCCTGATGTTTCTCATCTCCAGCTTTTTCTCTCAGCCCTAACTGCCGGTGCTCTCACTCATGTGCACTCTCCCAGTAGTGTGTTTATTTTGGTTGGTTTTTAGCGTGATTTCTTGTAGACTCATCCATTGCAGTTCTGCATCGTTGAAGGGGGTTATTTGATGGAAAGTTTGCAAGCTGGAAAACACTGCCTGCCCACCCTGGGAGTGTCGGGGGCTGCGGCAGCTCCTGCAGCTCTGAACTGCCTCCGAGGGTTTGTGTCTGGGGGGTTTTAGAGGGACTGCTTGGGTGTAAGGGTGAGGAGGTAACATTTTCACAAGAGAACAGTCAAATTCTACTCTGCTGATGGTCATGAAACTTGTAATCAGGAGATAAATTCTTGACATTTTGGACAAATCTTTCTCTGGGTAAGGAGCAGCTTTGTTTGCATCCCTCAAGTTCGCCTGTCACGCGTGCTGACCCTCTCGTGGTGGCAGAGTGGAGAACCATTGCCCAGACCTCTCCTTTTTGAGCTGGACATGCTGATCTTGCTTTGCAGCACCAAGATTTTTTTTAATAGATTACTCAGAAGGACATCTGGCTGCTTTAAGCCTTCATTAATTAAACCCACACCTAGTCTGACAGCCCAGTATGCCCAGTCCCTGGCTAGTTTTCACAGCCTGCGTGTACCAGTAATGAATGACTTGCCAATTAGAGTGTTTTTTCTAGCCTAAACACTCAAACTGTCTCTTTGTGTTAACTTTAGCACGTTAATCAGAGCTACATATAAAGGCCCTTGTGAATTCTCTTGTGATTTTGGTTACCCCTGTTGACTGACCCCTGAATTTCTTGACAGAAATACTACCACCTACAAATCAACTTGACCTCGTTTGTAAAGTTTTCCCCCTTTTCCCTGAATCACTTCTGGAAGTTAATAATCTGACTCTTTGGAACTGGTTCTGTTGCTGAGGGTTAATGTTTTCAGCTCCTGTTAAGGGATTTTAGAGTAAATGTGAATTGCTCTTTGATGCATATTTGCACTAAGTTGCCTCTAGAAAATCTGGGTCAGGGAAAAAGACTGCAAACCTTATTTTTGTATGAATGGGTTTATATATCTGTCATTCCTCCCTTTGGAATGCTGGAGATTGACAGCTGTGATGTTACAAGCTCTTAAACTATTTCTTTTTCTCTGATTTCTGCTTCAAACCCTGAAAGGGAGTGACAGATTGAATGCTAACTAGGCGAGCTCTCTGAGCTCGCAGCCATGCACGCTGAGCGCGCAGCACCCCGGGGCCTCCGCGCGCTCGCTGCACGCTTGCCCTGCCTGATGACATTAGTGACTCAGCAGCAGAACCATGTGGATGCTCCATACGTCCTGCTTGGGAACTAAATGCATCTCTGTGAAAAGAACCATCCATCTCATGAAACATAAGTTCCCTGCACCCTACCCCCCTTCCCACCTGCATTTGAGTCCTGATGAGGTATTTTAAGAATGTTCTTGACATTATTTAAAATATATGTGTCCTGTTTGAATGTCAAAGATGACATTTCTGTGAGAGCAAACAGAAGCCACTTGCTGCTCTCTGGCTTCTCTCAGAAGATTTCTGTCAGCCTAATGCCTTTTATTTAAAACGGAGGTCATTGAATTTCTAAAGATAATGACAGATTAGATGAAAGTGCTTTTATGATGGTGAGGTTGTGTCCATGTAGAAGTGACTGTTCTGCCATGTTCTATACCCAGCTGCACTCTTGTTCCTCATTAAGGTAAGTTTGATGCTTTGGAATCCATTAATTTGGTCTGAAAGGAAGGGTGAACTAATGACTCTTAATGAACCCTTTTGATAATAATGTTGGGGGTGGAAGGGGTGGGTTTGGTTTTATTTAATTGCTACTGTGACTGTGTCACTAGGAATTGTGTCTGGAGTACTTGGGAAGTTTGAGCAAGTCCTTTGTGCTGGAGCAGCAGAGAACCCACTCACAGGGAGCATCACGTGGTTAGCGAGGGGACAACTGCAAATTTTCCTGCACACCCCTCCAAACAGAAAGAGATTTTTCTCTCTGAACACCTCATTTGACTTAACCCCCCCCCCCCCCCTTCAGTCATTCTGTCCGAGACAGAAAGGATTCCCTGAAACACGATTGCTCCCATCTATAATTCACAATCTCCATTTGTAGCTTCACTCTTCCCCCCCTGGAACTGCCCCAGATAGTAAGTTAATCTTGAAATCCTTCTTTGTTCATCAGACAGACATGGAGCTGGCAGATGCCCGTGAAATTAGGCGACCTTCTTAAGGTGATCCACAGATAGTGTCAGCAAATTCATGTTTAAGCAAATTCTACCCCCTTCGTGTTTTAAGTACCACATAAGATGTTCATTTCAGCACTTCAGTGGAATTGAACTCAACCCTCAGTGAAAGTTGGCTGCATTTTCCTGCCCCAGGCTGTAAGAGAGAACAGAGCACGGCTGTGTGTATGGTGGGTGCTGGACTGAACAGGCACTAGATTGGATGCACATGAGGAGGTAAAGAAATATCATCTTCTTGGGCATCATTCCTTTGCAGTCAGATTTATTTGTGACTTTTCTGTCACCACAGGAAGTATCTGAGGTTCCTGTACATAGGAGTATTTCTTCCCTGCAGACATCAGCGTAGCAGAGGTCTGTCTGAGTTAACTTTAGATCAGCTCACTTGGGTGTCAGAAGCTGTCTGTCTGGGAAGCCTGGTAAACACCTGCACTGACTTCTGTGTAGCTGCAGTTAAAGCTTTTCCAGTCACAAGCAAACTGGTTTAAATGCATCTCTGGCATTGCTGGAGCATAAAACTATCCAAAGATATCAGAGGAAGCAAAAGGAATTTTTCTGTCTCTTTCTAAGCATGTCTTTGTACATTTGATTATGTTTTGTATATGATAGGATGTTTTTCATGTTTCCTGAGCTTTCCAGTCACAAAAAAAAAGAAAAAGGGGGGTAAAGGAAAGCAATTTAAAAACGAGAAGGTATGCTTGCAAAAACAAAGCACTGGGAGGAATTGGTTGAGGTAGTCCTGGAAATATTTGTCGTGCCATGTTTCTTACCATCAGGGTTCAGGTGACTCGTGTCCCATCAGACGCTCACGGAGGCATTGTTGTGTATTTCACACTGCTGTGGTTTTGCTTCTGACACCATCAGAGCATCCTGACACTCGAGAGGAGACCTCTGCTGCCAAGCATGTTGGGTCTCCTCTAGTCCCTCTGCCCCAGTCTGGCTCAGGTGCTGCAGCAACTGCATCTAGTGCACAGGAGAGTGAATTCCCAGCAGGATGGCATCCAGAGCAGACCCCTGCGTGCCAGTCACCAGCCTCTGAGGCATAGTGATTGTAATGGGCACAAACAATGAAAATGTATTTGTAGTTACCTTGTTTTGCATATCTGGCAGAGCTGATGACTGGTGGAGGCTAGGTACCATCCTCTGAAACAGCTGGGAGGTGCTGGTATTAGAAATGACAAAGATAATGAATACGGGAAATGTATATTTCATTATTAGTGACTCTGGTGTGCTTTTGGTGTCTTCCCGTTTTCACAGCTCCCATGGCAAATGTTGATTATCTCAGGCAGCAGACAGGGTGTCAGAATCCAACTCCCTTATTGTCAAGGCTTCAGAGTGTCTCTTTCTCCACCATATTCACATTTATGGGTCCTTGTTTGGTCTGGCTTTGCCTCTGGTACTGCTCTGGATTTTATTAGGAGGTTTCCCCTTCTCTGGGAGGGGAATTTTTTGCAGAAGAGGATTGGGACCACATCTGAGCACTGGCTGAAAGGTTGGCTAAAAATGCTGCTTCAGGAAAGGTCAGGCAGTGTTTCTGTAGAGAAAGCTTGTGGGAGGGGGTAGGAAAGAGAAGGGAGGGGTCTGGGGTAGCCACATGCTCCAGTGTGCAGGGTGGGCAGAATTTACCTCTTCCCTGAGAGGAATGGGCCTGGTCAGTTAGCCAGGTGTATGAACATCTGGATTTCAAGTCCTTTCACAAAATCATAGATGTGTGCTGACTGCAGCCTTGTTCCTCTGACACTTGGGTACTTCTGGAAGCATTTAATTCCATGTCTAATTTTATAACCATGGCAAAAGGTCAGTTCCCTCCTCTCTGAGCCAGGGGGGCTGAGACTGTGAATGCCCTGCTAGAGAAATGGAGCTGCTCCCACTGCTGTGAATGTGGCTCTGAAGTACAGAAGAGAGTTGGCCCAAGAGCTGCTGCTTTTTGCTCTGTGCAGTGCTGTCTGGGAGAGCACAAGTGCCCAACGAGCTAGGCAGCAAGATTGAGAGAGACCTGTTTGTGTGTCAGCTTGGAGCTTTTTACATTTGGTTTGTTACCTGGAGGAGAGAGAGAGTGAGAAACCCTCAGTGGCACAACAGAACCCAGTGCTGCTGAGCAGCAGCCCTTATCAGGATCTGCCATCCCCTGCTCTCTGTGCAGTGCTCTTAAATTATGCTTTTAACTACTGTTACTGCAACTAATGACTCTGGCTGAGCACAACTATGTTTGAATAGATAAGTATCTCGGAGAACTGCTAACAGGGCTGCTGTCTGTGCCCAAGTTTAAAGAGCAAGAGAAAATGTAGGAGAGAAGGGACCAGCAAGGAGATACCAGCAGAGTAAAGAAGCTTTAAGAGATGCTTGTCAGTCATCCGGAAAGCTCTTCCTTGTCACCATTCTCCCTGGCACTGGGAAGCAGGGAGGGCTTTCTCTCGGGAGCTGTCAGCTCTGGTGAGCTGAGACGAGTCATCGGGAGCAGATCTGAGCTGCATGACACCTCGGTTTGGTGGAGGAGCGGCTGCCTCTCTGCAGCTCACTCTGCTTGGGATGCTTGGCAGGCAGCGAGGTCAGCTGGTGGTTTTGCTCTGATGCACTGCAGAGCCCCACGAGCTCCCGGACAAGCTGTGCACTGCTCCTCTCTGTGCACATGCACATCCTGGTGGTTGCTGTTCCTGGTGCATCCACTGGAGCCACGCTGCCTGTGTCACCAGGACTCAGCCGTGCATGAGAGCAAGACGCCTGGAGCAGGAGCGCTGCAGGGGTCTGCATGAGCAGCCTGCAGTAAAGCTCCATGTGAACAAGACCTTGTGCAGCATAAGCCCCAAAGTAATGAATATAAGTAAATCAGCCTTTCCAGCCCTGGCTTGCAGAGGTGCAGAAGATTTTAAGATGAGATGTTGACAGGGCTAGGAATAGGAATCAGGTCCTTTGCAATTGTCAAAGCAAACATTTCTCTCTGCTTTTGAGGGTCTTTGGATGCATCTTCCATGAACTTCTGGGAAAAGAGCTACTCAGGACTCAGTTCTTCCTTTCCTTTAGCTCCTTGTGTCCTGTCCAGCCTAGACTTGAGTCCTGCAAAAGATGGAACTTGTTACTTTCTCTGGGATGACTGAATCAGGGCCTGGAGCATTTTACACTTAGGGAGATTTCCCAAAGCTCAGATGCATGTGTGTTTGCAGCTTTCTTATCCCAGCAATGTGTGAGCCGCTTAACTGTATTCATAAATGTCTGTACTGTGAGATACCCTACACTTTCCTGTAACCATCACTTACTTCTAGATTGTCCTTCCAGAAGACTCGTGTAGTCCCACTGACTGCTGTGGGTTTCCCGTGGTGTTCTGGCTGTCAGACATACAGGGGATCTGTATATTCTATCTAATGATGATTTATTGCAGTAACTGTTCTCTGTCTGGTTCAGTTGAGAGGTTTGCATTAACTCCCTTCTGCCTCCTGGGTTCTCTCTTGCTCCTGACACACCATAGTTTGAAAAGTTGTGCCAACCCAGACAAAACCAGAATTCCTTGCCCAATGTCCCTGAGCAGTGTGCAGGCAGTTGCTGACATGTTACATATTTATAGTATGATTCTAGAAATTGGTCTGTGCTGGCTGCAGAATTTACAGGTGATAACAGCATGTTGCCTGAAACTCCCTTCTGCCTTCATTTTCTTCATCCTTTTATGTTCTCCTCTTCTCTCCAGCACTCATGTTGAGGTCCCTAGAGATAAAAAATAGTTTGACTAACTGACATTTTAAAGGCTTGGTGATCACAAGTATAACAGGTATAAATACCAGTGGTGCTTATCAAATGGCTAAAAGGAGCATATAAAAAAGGTATGATGTGTTCATGAAATAATTAGCTAGGGATCTTTTTTCTAGGCAGATGCCACTGCCTGTCACCTGCAGCAGGCTGTGCTTTCAGGCCAGACAGCAGATGAGGGCTGCAGGCTAAATCAGAGATATGGTATTCCTCAGGATGGTGACATCCACACTTTGGGGCTTTGGGGGGATTGTTTTTGGGTTGATTGGGGTTTTTTTTTGAGGTTGGGTATGTTTTGCAGCAGACAGCTTTTCCCAGCCAAGCCTGATGCAAGCACTCGGAATGAACCCTGCAGCACATGCATGCCCACAGAGTAATGAGCAGAAATTAAGAAGGGGATAATACATGGTGAGTGCCAGGACAATCTTACTGACAGAGAGCATAACCAGGCTGTGGCATCAATTCCTTGAGGAAGTGGTGAAAGACCTATCACTCAGCACATTTAATATGGGATTGGACAGAACATAACTACATTTACAAGAGAGAGCAATCCTGCCCTGGCCCCCAGGGATGCACAAGATAACCTAAGAGGTCTTTTCCATTTCTACATTCTCTGATTCTCTGTGTCTTGTCAATGCAGGGAATTTTCATCCTGCTCCACTGCCTGTCATGGTGCTGTCTACTTGAAGATGTTTTTCCCAGACTGCATGTAAAAATTCAGCATTATTCCTGAATTAAGCCATAGTGCTCTCTAGACTTCAGCCTGTGGCTGTCCAGAGAGCACTGTGGCTAGGGAAAGCTGGCATGTCCTTTTGTTAGCTAGGTGGAAAGACTTCTGCAAACAAGCTTTCTCTGTCTAACTGAAACCTCATTTCCAGTACTAATGCAATAATAGGGAGGGCTCTGTACATCATTTTTATTATATGGCAGAACCCAGGGAAGTTCATTTTTCCCAATGACATATGGACTTACGCTACAGTCTCAATTTATCCTTATAAATAATGTAAGTGGCAGTGGTTGATTCACATTAGTTTTTCTTCTGTTCTGATGATATGAAAAACTGAGTTTGACCCCTGCTGCTTGAACCAGCAAGAAGGGAGAAGGTAATTTCAGCAGCTCTTCTCAGTGCCACTTTCAGTGGTGGTTTTGAACTGTTGCAGGCAGAAATGAGTTCAGATCCTTACAGGCAGAGGGGTTAATATTTTCCTTAAGTTCAGTGTCTGGTTTGTGAGCAGAGTTCCCTTCTCGGAGGCAGTCCTAACCAGCAGAATCTGAGCACTTGGGGGCACTTCAGAAATTATCCCCACATTGTCCGGGGGAAGCAGGCTGAGCACCAGACACTTCAGAGTCTGGCCAGGCCGTTCCTCCTGGAGTGCCAGCTTGCTGCCACGTGCATCCTGCTGCTTTCTTCTCTACATCTCCATCCTTTAGTCTGCATATGGGGCCCACTTAGAGGAGTTAGATGGCACCAGTTTTGCAGTCCTCTGTGCTATGCAAGAAGCTTGATGAAGGACTTGATGAATTGTCCTCTGACAAATATTGCCATTATTTAGATGTGCCCCACTAGCATCCTGCTCTTTGGGGATGGGATCAGATCATGTCCCAAGGAACCTGTGGTGTGGGCTAAGCTGCTGTTCCTGAGCCAAAGCTGGAGGAGCAGGCACCACGGGACGGAGGGCAGGTGGCTTTCATTCAAGCCCTGCATGGCAGGATGGGTGTACTGCATTGGTGTCTCTCTCTTGGATGTCTCAGCCCGAGTTTCTGATCTTGTATCACATGTAATGAAATCAGAAGAGCAAGGAGATTGCTGCATGAAACTGGCAAAAGGCAAAGCGTTGTCTCAGAAATGTCTGTTGGAAGGAGGGGTGGTGAGGTGGGAGAGATGGGACTCTGCAGTTTCTGCAGGAAGGTTGCAATTTGTTGAACATTTGCTAAGCTTTGTAGGCATCAGATAAGAAACAAACAGCTACAGTTAGTGCACTGCGTGCTTCGCTGTTTTGATTAAAGGCTTATTAAAGGTCCTTTACTAGACAGGTATCCATTATGAAGCTGTAATTAATATTTGTCTATGTGTGTGGTTTTTTCTTCATTGAAGCAATGAATACAAGTGGTAGGGGCAGTTGGAAATATGTCAGTAACTAGTTCCCTTTATTTAAAAAAATAACAATAATCAATGTCACAGGGTTCTAACAGCACACTGAGTATATTTTGGCTGCATGCTGGTACCCTCTGGGTCCAGGGAGCATCACAATATATTTATCCAGGAAGCTACTTTAAAAGCGTGGGGCATGGCCTTCCTTTTCTGAGGCTCACTGTTCAATTGCCAGATCTGCCATAACCTGAATTCTCTGTGTCATCTTGTTTGTGTACAGGAGCTCTGCAAATAGAGAACAGTGAAGAGTCAGACCAAGGCAAATACGAGTGTGTGGCCACCAACAGCGCGGGAACCCGCTACTCTGCCCCGGCCAACCTCTACGTTCGAGGTAAGAGCAGCTCCCCCAAGGAGCTCAGAAGGCTCCGTGGCTTGCAGTGAGAGAGGGTGTCCCCTTTCCCAGCACCTGCTCGCGCTTCGTCGACCTGGGGATGTAGCCTTCTGCTCAAAAAACAATATAAGGTCCAGAGTATCTCCGATCCACTTCAGCTTCGACTCATATTGCCAGAAATCCATTTTTGCTGTTTGTGGTGTTATGTAAAATGATGAAATATGGGCAGAACCTCAGTTCCTTTCTCCCTTGAACTCCTCAACTTTGTGTCACAGCTATTTTAATTGGGATTGAGAGGTGCTGAATCCTCTATTATATAAACTAACCTTTGGTGGAGTAGCGTGAAACTGGCCATGCTCTGCTGAGTCAGCAGTGCTCAGCTGCAGGTGAAGTGATGTTTAGGCCTCTAAAAAGAGGTACTGCAATGTGTATCTTTAAAAACTTAACAGCTTTTTGGAGTTGTCCTAATCCATTTTACATGCGTCAATGATTGAGCCTCTGGGTATTAATGGCTCACACTGAGAACCTGCTGGAAATTAGCCACATTTCATGTAAAGTGATTTTTCTAATGGTTATGCTGTGTTGCCAATTTCAGACTGTTTTCAACATACCAGAATAACTCGGTTTTGCATTAGAGCAGTCTCCTGCTAGTTTTCTTTCTCTACATTAAAGGTGTTTGAGTTAGCTTGGAGAGAAGGCAAGGGCTAAATTCCCTATACATTTTCTGTTAATTTTGACAAGAAAGAATACGCTGCTTCACATGAAACTCTGTATAACCAGAGCCACTTGTCAGGAACACCTGGGAAATGTAGTTCTGGATTTTCCCAAGGAGAGAGAGAAAATTCTTCTGCTGGTACAACTCATGATTTATTAGGAAGTTAGAAGCAGATTTTATTTCCACATAGTAAAACAACTGTCTAATAATAACCTCTCATCTTCATTTCTTCCTTCCTCTGTTTTGAAGACAGAAAATAGGATCTTAAAGCTGACTATGCATTGTTTAGTGTGGCAAGAGGACATGAGAGTGAATAAGCCTTCAATGCTGTGTGTTTGCTTCTAGGGATGGCTTCTGGCATTATTTTCTTTGCTTGTTCTGGGGGACTGCTTTTTTATTTTGCAGTGTAATTTGGATTACAAGAGTCTTTGGAAGACTGAGGTATCCAGTTAAGCATATTCAGAAGATAAAGCCGTATCTATGCAGTGGAATCACTCATGTCACTCTCACAGTGTAATTATCGATGATTTAAAACTCCCTGTATTCTTACAAGTTTGTTTTTCAAGCGAGCTGTACTGAAACTCACCCCAGATGGTTACTGTGCACTCTGAGGAAAAGGATCCTAGCTTCCAGGTTGGCTGTTGTTGCATAGGTTTGTGTGGATACCCAACCTTTTTCTGTGGGATTTCAGATATTTTTCTTCATGTGACATGCTCGGACTCTCAATGTTCTGTTTTCTGTAGAGGTGTGGCTGAAAAAATCTCAGGAGCTTCAAGAGGTAGAAACCCCTCCTCTGAACAACTTCCTGACTTCTTACTAATGAATACTCTTTGTTTAATGAGTGAATCCTGTAGCACTGAGGACTGTACTGAATTTTACATTTGACTTTGTGCTCAGTGAGATTTGTCTGTCCTGTTTGGGCTAAGAATGGGCTGTGGATGGGTGGCAGATGTGAGAGGATCCTGACAGTCCCCAAAGAACCTGTGTTCTCAGCATTTGCCTTGCTGTTCACTGTCATTGTCTCACACGTGAATTTTTGGAGCAAGCCTTTTTATTGCACATAATCTTCACAGTGTCAGTCTCCAACCTGTGTGATCCTGACAAAGCCCTGATGTATAAGATGGGATACCCTATAAATTATTATCAGATGAAATTCACTGTGTGTACTAGGTCAGAGATGGTAATTGTGCTTATAGTTTCTAATAGCAAATGTTCTACCAAAAAAATCATATTGTTATTATATTAGTTAATGACTTCAAAGCATTAGTCAAACTGAGAACAGTACTTTTTTCTTTAAGAAGCAAAGAAAAAAAATCTTTAACTTCTGAGTATTAAAATATCTTACCTTCTGGGATGCAGAATAAAAAAATCTCCCATTTTTTCTTCTCGTGATAGTCCTACCGTGGTGCCATTAGATGGATTAGTGACTTCCAGTAGGGTCTTCAGAAGGTGTCTGCATCTTTACTAGATGAGACATTAATTAATGCTAAATTACAGTGGAAATGAAGTATGTTGGCTGCACCACCACTGTAGGTGGTTTAGTGATGATTGACCTCGTTGCAGTGAATACCTAAGAAGCAGCACTCATTTACTCTGCAGATCTCAGCACTGCTTGTGCCTGCTCTGATTTACACTCCAGTGCTTTTTTAATAGTTCAAGTATTTATTTATCTCATGAGTCTTGGGGTTTGTGTTTTTGATCATGTCCTCTGCTTTTCTAACCTCCCAGGTAATCCTTTGTGAGTGTGCTGTGTTGGAGAGCACAGGCTCATTAGCATCCTTATCATAGTTCTCATGCTAACAAAGGAAGATACAGGGTGCTGAGAAGGAGTGTCCTGGCACTGCCCAGGGCTTCCTGTATCAATGAAAGAACAGGAGGAGGAAGGAGCAGGCTATGCCAGTCTTGCCTGTGAATCCTTTAGAGCCAGCACTTCTGCACAGATGGACTTCATTAAAAGTTAAAACATTTGCACACCAGGGATTTGTAAAGGAAAATGGATGTGTTTTCCTTGAAGCTATTATTTTCATCTTACTAAGTGTGCTTGAAAGCAACCTTCAGTGAGCCTTCTGCTTCTGGGCTGACAGGTCTGCTGCTGCAGAGCTGGGATGGGATTGGGGACCAGGACTGGGAGCCTCCCAGTGCTGCTCCTCACCCTCCACGCATGGAGGGCTGCAGAAAACATCCAGCCTATCAGAGGAGCACGAACAGAGCGAGAGCAGGGAGCATGCCAGAGCAGGGTGGCTGGCTGGGGCTCTGCAGGGACCTGGAAGGGCACAGTGCCATGTTCCCATACTGCCCCTTCAGCATAAGCCTGTTGGCCAGTGCTGGCTTTGATGCCACCATGAAGGAACACTGTAGTCTGTGGTTCCACGTTTCACAGTACATTGTTGAGAGTGATTGGATTTGGGACTTGATGGTGCTGCAGGGAGAAGGGAAGGGGATAGAAGATGTGATTCCTATAATCCAGAGAGCTTAATGTTTAATTTAGCAGCAAAAATCCAAGAACTTGGTTCAAGACATACAAAAAAATTGATTTAAGAGTAGAAGGCAAATTGTAGCTGGCATGGAAAACAGAGATTGTGTTGTTCTGTCATGCTCCCTGGAAGTGTAGTATAATTGCACTGATTCACCTACACTATTGTTTTTTTATCAACACATTTCACTCTTTGTTTGCCTACAGCTTCAGGGACATCTGCCCAAAGAGGAACATTTTCAGCCAAAAGTTTGTCCTGCAAAGTACCTGCCGAGGTGGTGGCCTGTGTAGTGCTCCTCTCAGTAGAGGCACTGGCATTTGACTCTTGCCCTGGATGAGAGGTCTTTTACTGCCCTTCTCTTTCTATATATATGGCATCATTTTTTTCCTCCTTCAGTGAAATAGATGAGAAGGAAGCCTGTGTATAAGAATATCCTTACTAATAGACTGTAGAGTAGACTAGGCATGTTCCCCAGTGCTGCTTACAGCAGTGAGGAACGCAGATGCTGTTGAAACAGTGCTTCCTGGAGCACTGGCTGCGTACTTACCATCAAATAAGAAGTCTGCTGCCTGGTTTTCACTTCTTGAGTGGTGCTTTTCAGGCCTTCAGGGCACAGTCTAGCAGGGCAAGTGCAGTGAGTCCTTGCCCAAAATGCTACACATACTGTAAAGAAGTAGCACAGCTCTTTAAAAAAAAAAAAAAGGGACAAAAGGGACAAAATAACTCCCTTTAAACTGAATTGTCTCCTCTGTCCCCAAATCACAAACTAGTACATGACTGCGGTAAACAGAAATGGTATTACTGCAAAAATCTGTGCTTTCTCAATCTCCTTTTGAAAGGCCAGGCTAGCATTTTGTTTGGCAGCAAGAAACTTGCTTGAGGTCTGAAGGCTTATTTGCCAAGTTTCACTAAGAAGCCATCACCCCAGATGAATTGAGGATTGTGGTTGTGTGTCTAGCAGGTGCCTCTCTGGTCTCTGCAGGGTTTTACACTTGGACACTTGGCAGTAGCTTAGGCTCAGACACAGAGGGAGCTCCCCAGAATGGCTGCTTGCAGCTACATGATGCTAACTGCAGCAGGGACCTTGTGTAAATAACAATAATTCTGAATGACTGACATGGGCCTGGAGCAGCAAGACTTGAAGCCTTTAAAAAGGACATTTTCTACTTGTGAAATATTGAAACAGCTAAAATAGCAACAGCAGCCAAAGCTTGAGGCTATTGCCAGGAGGAGAGCTGAAGTTGAGGACAGTGGTCAAATGACCAGCAACCAAAACTGGGGATGTCTGGAAAAAAAAAAAAGGCAGGGAATATGTTTACAACCCAGCTGTATGCACACTCCTGGCAGCGTGCTCCAGAAACCTGCAGCTCAGCCAGGCTGATGGGGGGATGTTACTTGACCAGAGAGGGGCACTGCCACTGCTGGAGTGCCTGGCAGCAGTCCCAGACAAACTGGAGACACTTGAGGGAGATGCCTGGATGACAGGGAACATGAACAGGCATTTGAATCAGAGAGGATGACCCAGACTGCTCCTCTGGACAGATGTCTGCCCTGGGCCATTAGAAGCAGCAAAACTGGCTGCAGTAGAGGCCGCAGGGTAGCCACCCCTCAGCAGTGGGCACGTGGCTGAATGAAGGGCTGAGTCTGAAGGGCCATGATCTCCCAGTGTAAGCTCCCTGCACCCCTGACCTCCAGGTGCTGCTGCAGCACAGCAGTGCAACAGAGAGCAGCGACCCACTGATGGAGAAAGGGATCTCCTTTTTATGGGATTTCAGTATTTTTAACTGCATTTCTCTGCCCCCAGCTGTTGCTCTGTGCTGCAGCCACTGCTCTAGCTGAAGTCAGAGAACTGTATTTGGGCAGATGCACCTTGGCTAGCTGCAAGCAGGTTTGAGGTGAACACAGCCAGAGACATGTCCAGAGCTGCACAGCACTTGGCAGCAGCAACAGACGCTGGCTGCTCTGTCAGTGCTGTGGCTGCACATTCTCATGCTGGAGCCGTCTGGCTTCAGAGCAGAAGGGGCACACAGAGGCTTCTGCCAAGGTTCCTCTTCCCCATACACTACTATGTCTGTCATGTTTTCTTCTCAGGTGAAATGTGTTCACCATCACATGTTTCTCTGAGCATTTTGCTGCCATGATGATTATAATGATCACAGATTAATGAATAATAGTTGTTTGACCTTCTGCTAGCACATTTCATCTCAAGATTTCAATGCACTTTATAAAACTCAACTAAATAAACTTAACAGTTTTATTCCTTGCAGAATCCTTTGATGGATAAAAGTGCAATGCGAGGTTCAAGTCTGAGTATTTGTAAAATGACCTTTATGGAAAATAGGAGAGTGGCTGGTGGCTCAGTGCGTGATAATGCAAGACAGAAATGGACTTTGAAACCTATTTCCCCCTCCTCCCCACATGACCTGCATAACTAATTGTTCTGTGGAACAATTAGTCCTGTGTATCTGTGCTGACTAAATGACCGTTCCCTCCTCTTCCATATCCACTTGCACAAAGGATTAGGAAATCCATCTCTGGTGCTCTGAGATTTTCTGCTCTTAATTGAATTCATGCATGCATGTGTGTGCTCTATGAATGGGAAAGGATGATTGGGCACCCTGAGCATCCTGCCTGTCTCTCTAGGATGGAATATACTCATCACTGTGGCATGAGAACATTGTTCATCGCGTATAATGGGAGGTTGTCTTATTCTCATGTAATCTGGCGTAAAAAAGACAATCTGTCCTTTTGTTCTCTGTACCTCTAAAAGCTGTAAAGGATAAAATTTGATTTATGTGGAGTCCTTGAGACACAAGATGTGCTTTTGGAGATAAGCAGGAACAGGTTCATCCCCTTCTGGGTTTTTGTTAACCTCTCTGTCTTTTGGATTCCACAGTGTCTGGATTTGCCTTTCTATTAATGCCTTGCATAGCACCAGAGGGTTTTCAGCACAGGACAGATGCTGGCAGTTCCCAGCAGAATTGCAGAGCCAGTCGGGATAATGAACTTCCTTGTTGCTTTCAGAAAAGTAGTTGCTTCCCACTCTGAAAAGCTTTAGAAATGTGTTCTTTTGTTTGAGCTAGTGATCTAAACTCTCAGACCTGTGCCTTCGTATCCTGGCCACAGCCCCCTGCCTTGTTTCAGGGAGTTAATGCCCCAGAATACATAAAAGCAGAGCTTCCCATAAGCCCAGATTCATTCTTTCTGCAAAAAGCTGCTGTGGTTAGTGTCACTGCTGCTGCATAAGACAAGTATGTCTGTGGCAAGGTAAAAGCCAACTGCAGTCAGCTTGGGAATTTCTGCCTACAGACCATAGGAGCCACCTGACAGTCAGGGGTGGCAGGCATGTCTCTGATGTTGCCTTGCTCTTTGCTTTGCTGTTTCACCTAGCAGCTCAAAG
>VYZU01063689.1:0-11682 GCA_013401355.1 Ceyx cyanopectus | reverse complement strand
CCCCAGTGCAACACACAAACTCTAGCCATGGCCTTGGTTTTGCATTCCATCCCTGGCAGTAACTGTAAACATGAGGTGTTATCACTGTTAGAAGCAGACTCTGTCTGCAAAACATGCTGCTAACTCTAGAAAGTGCAGTTAGTTAGAAACCTAAGCTGAAAAGTAAAATCACTGAATAGAATTTGCTTGGTTTTCACCCAAACCAGGACAACAGAGAACTGGAGATGTGATGTGGGGTCTGTAAGGAGATGAAACTTTCAATTTACTATCTATCAGATTTATCTCAGATACAGCAGCAGTTGTTTAAGTGTTAACTAAAGGGAGAGAGAATTTTCTGCCCAGGCGTTCCCTCTTGCCTTACAGCTGTTCCAAAATAGCCTGCTGCTGGCTTTTATACCTATAAATTACTAATATAATAAGAGATTAAGAGATAATCCACCAATTAGTGACAAATAGCGGGCCCTAAACTTGTTCCTTTTTGACAGACCAGAAAGTAATCTGTTTGAATTAGTGCGTTTCACATTTGTCTCCTCACCTTTCCAACTCTAATCTCATGTGTCAACACGTGGGAAAGCCACTGCCAGAGCCTGCTCCTGTCCACGAACGCTGATGCAGCGCAGTCCCTGCAGTTCCCCACGACAGAGCTCCCCACGACAGAGCTCCCCACGACAGAGCTCCCCACGACAGAGCTCCCCACGACAGCTCCCCACGACAGAGCTCCCCACGACAGCGCTCCCCACGACAGCTCCCCATGACAGAGCTCCCCACAACAGAGCTCCCCACAACAGCTCCCCACGACACAGCTCCTGGCTGTCCCCCAGCTGCAGCAGCACCTTCCACCTGGCACCCGGGCAGGCCAGGAGGCACCACAGAGAGTCCTCTTGACATGTTTGGGGTCTATCGCCTTTCCCAAGGGCAGGGGGAGGTTTTGCAGCTGCTTCACTCCTGCAGCAGGGGTGGATGTCCCATAGCTCTCTCATTATCATACCGGGGTCTTAACACCCGTCACCAGCCTCTTGCCATTTGGTTGCACTGTCCCAAGGGGTGCTTGCAGCACTTGCAGTTTGTTGCCCTGCTGCAGTGTTAGCACTGCTTTCCAGAAATGCAGCTGTTTGTGGGTACACCTGGTTTGCCAGGAGCACTAGGAAAGGACAGCAAACAAAGTCTCCCTCTTGGGAAGAGCTGAGCAGAAGGCAGAAGCCCCTCACTGCCTGCTGAGGCCATGCAGATATGATATGCTCCATTAGATTAGGAAATAAAGTGGTGTCTTGGGAGCAGCAATAAAGAGGTTCCCTCCCATCACAGGGTCTCACAAGATTAAATGAACCTTCTGTTAATGTTTTGTGGACCAAGAAGTAAATTCCCTGTCTGAATCAAGCTAGAGGAAATCTGGACCTTAGGCTAGGACTGTTTGCTTTGAGGGTGTTTGGATAGGGGTTCTCACTGGATGTGGCCCTTGCTTATGGGCCAGTTAAGCTGAGTTGGCTGCTTCTGGTCCCCTGGTACACTTAAGACCCGCCTGGATCTGTTCCTGGGCGACTTGGTCTAGGTGATCCTGCTCAGGCAGGGGGCTTGGACTAGATGATCTTCTAGGTCCCTTCCAACCCCTAATATCTGTGATTCTGATTCTGTGGTAGTTCAATTGAAGAAACATAAACAACTGTTTCAGAGTTCTCCTGCAGGCTCAATTACACTTCCTAGGCCACTGTTGTAGCTGTTACTAGCAGTTTGTTGCCTGGCCTGTACCATGTCAGTGTTGGTTAAAGTCCTGTCCTATAACTGCTGGAAATGGCTGACTGTACTGTTAAACTGTGTAATGCCACATGCTGTTCTCTAATTTGCAGTGTTTCAGCTGGAAAGCAAATTCCTGCCCCCTCTCTCTCCTGTCCCCATCAAAAAATGTGTCTCATAAGCAGTCCTTAACTATCAAATCCACTTCGGAATTCTCTCAGCAAGGGTTTGATTACAGCTGATACACCACCGATCTGTAGCTGGAGTGAGGTCACTACTGATGGAGAAACAGGATCTCCTTTGTCTGTAAGGAAAAATGCAACTAATCTTCTGTCTTTCCCACAGGAACAAAAACTGGGACCTTCTCAATTCTTTCTGGGTGTTTTTGTCCTTCTGATTTCTTGTCCATCTCTCACTTGCAGCACAGGGTACCAATAAGGCTGTCCCGAAACTGAGCCCTGCTGATACTGCACATGTCTGTCACTTGCCTGACGCCTCTCTGCTGTATTTAGCTATTTGTTTGGAGAGGGGGAGCAGCTCTTCAGGGTACAAGATTTTTCCATTCACCACTTGGAACATTTCTTTCATACTTGATAAAATCTGGATCTACATATATGCTGTTCCCAGTGCATGGTCAATGAGTTTAAAGTGCCTTTGCCATCGTCTTTAAAGCTGAGTGAGCGTGTGGGAGCCCATCAGTCCATGTGTTGGCTGGAGTCCTTGCTCTGTGTGTGTGCCTGAGTGCTGTGCACGTGTAGACGTGTCTGTGCTTCCAGCATCTGGCCCAGGATGGGGCCGCCCCTGAAGCTCCCTCCACACGAGTGTGTGTGGGATGCGTGGTCCCCTCTGCCCAGCCTGGACAGGGAGGTGGAGGGGCCAGCCCTGCTCCAGCCAGAGCTGCCAGTGCAGGACACTCCTGTCCCTGCTGTGGAGTGCTGGGTGTGTGTGGTAGGAAGTCACAGCTGACCTCTGTAGTCTTGTCTTGTCGTTTCAGTGGTGTGCGGACAGATGAAGCTTGGCCTGTTTTTACTCTCTGTGTTTTTCCTTGTCTTTTTTTATTCCCTCCTCATCTTCATCGCACTCTGCCATCAAACAAAACAAACTTTCATCTCTCAGATCAGCGAGAAGGTTGGTCCTTTTCACTTCTTATCCATCTACAGTACGCCACGTCAGATGGGACTTTTCCAGTAGGGAGAGGAGAGCCATCCCCAAAGGGGAAGGGCCCTGCAGACTCTGACTCCCTTCCAGGCACGGCCACAGTGTGCCTGATGAAATCTGCTTACTGTTTGCTGTGACTCTGGTGATGGCATTGATAACTTTGCTTGCATGCCTTTGTTGCTTGAGATTTAAAATGCATAAAGTATGTTTTGCATGCAAACACCAGCCAAGGTGGTTTCATTCAGAGGAAGGCTGGGAAGAAGTGCATGCTGCTGTATGCAGGGTCCTTCTCTAACCCATTACCTGTGCTAGGTGCCATTGTCACACCTCTAAACTGCGGCTGCTTTCTGGCCAGAGATCAAGAGCAGTATTTGAAAGCAGAGATCAGAATTATCTCCAGTCTCCTCATGAGTTGCTAGGGAGAGTGGGTTCCTCAATTTCTCCTGTAGCTTTAAAAGTTTTATCTTTCTCTAGAGGCAGAAAGCTTGCTTTTGGTCGCAGCTGGAGAAGAACCCAGCATGCTGCCCTTTCTTGCCACAGAACAGTAGGGGCAGCTGGCGGAGAGACGTGAGGCCCTTGTGCTGAGGCAGCTTCCCTGCTCCTCAGCAGCCCCTGCCCTGGGGTGGTCAGTTCTCCAGTTCTCCATGCTTGGCCACGGGCCTTTTGAGCAGGTCTGCCTCTGCCTTCTTCCCTGGGGCTGGCAGGAGAGTAGGGGCCTGTGGCAGTGACCCCAGCCTTAGCTGGGATGGCTCAGGGAGGCCCATGGCAACGTGCGTAAGAGCTCACAGCCACTCAGCAAAACCTGATTGTGCTTTGCCCTGCTCTGTCCTCCTGCCTCGGAGAGACAGAAGTGAATAAAGGACAATAATGAAAGGCAGTTCCAGCTTTTAAATTAGATCTAGCTCCAGACCTAGCTTGAGGCACTCATGATTTCATGCTGAGGAAAGCTGGTGGTTTTGGCAGAAGTCCTGAGCTACCTTCCAGAGATGATGCCTTCACTGCACAGGTGCTCTGCAGGACTGTCCCTCCACACACGCTGCAGGAGAGGGATGCTCAGTGGCTTCCCCAGCCTGGCTGGCATGGAGAAGAGAGCCATCAGGCAGCTCTGTGAGTAGGTCTTACAATCATCACTGAAACAATTTCTGAGATGTTGTCATAGGAGTTGTTCCAGTACACTGACTTTGCTCCCATTTCTCTCACTGGAACATGCTCTCATTTAGATTGTACTAGGGGCCCTTGTTTACCCTCTAAAAATAGATTTCGTAGAGGATAAAATTACCTGAGCCCAAGACAAGGATGAAAAATGAGAACAAGGAAGGAAAGAGAAGAATTTGAAGCCAAGGCCTAAAGCCTTCCAGATTTCAGTGAGTTTGGAACACTGCTGTGATGGCTCAGGCACCTCTGGAGACTAAACCTTTGACAAGGCACTTAAACATTTTAGCCACATGGTTTGGCTGAGGGGAGGCAGCTGAGAAAGGATATAACCAGCGGGAGCAAATAATTCCCCATTCTTGTGTCGACCCCTCCCTCCTGCCACACCAGAAAAACCTACATGCACAGATATTTAATGTGAAGCCAGAAATTAGTTTCTAAATATTCCGTGGGGATTTACTGTGCTTATAATTTGTTTGGCACTGATAATTACATCTTGCGTTTTTCCAGCTTTACTTAAAACTGTGTACTGCTCACCCATGCATCTAATTATTGCTCTGTGACTGCTACAAGGTTATTTATTAACGAGTTATTTTATCTTGATACAGTGCATCTTTTCTCTTATTCCCCTCCTTAATGTTGCGTTATTTTCATCAGAGAAATTTTGGAGAGTGAATGCAAATTGTATAGCTCCACAATCTTGCTCTCCCTTACTTTGCCATTAGTATGTCAGTATGCTGAATGCTGATGTGTCTCCAGTGCTGCACCACTGTAATGATATATCCTCTTTTATATGTGGTTGTCAGCGCAAATAATTAGACCTAAAAGTTATAGCTGAAATATAATCCAAAAATGGCAAGGCCCTGTTTTGGAAATTGTCTATAAAATGTCAGCACTCAAGGATGCATTGGAAGCATAAATAGTACAGCATTGTTTGAGTACAAGATTAGACTGTAAATGCATTTTTTTCTGGTTCCAATTTTTCCTCTCCTGCTGTTGATTCTGTCAATAGATTGTGAGACTCCAGCAACTGCCTTTCCATTTGAAGTCCTTCCTTGAAATGATAGTGCTAGGGAGAGATGAAAGGTGTCTGTGGATGAGCAGTGCAGACCGATGATCATGTTTGAGGATATCTCCTAAATTCTCTTCTTCCAGCTCTGAGGAGGTGGCTCCTGAGGAAGGTGGGAGTTCTGTGGCAAGGGCAGGAGCATACCCCACGCACCAGGGATCCTCCCGCCTGTCTGGCTGGAGTAAGGCAACTGGGCAGTCTCAGTCTCATGCCTGCATCACTCTGCTGCTCGTCCCAGTCAGGAGTTAGGCACGAGCAGTCGCCCAAAGCCTCTTGCAGACAGTAGCTGGGGGGTGGGAGGCTGTCACTGGCTCCCCAGGCGGGTAATGTCACCATAAGGGAACCTGAGACCTAGGGAAATAGCCACTCCCGTGGTGAGAGGAGCTGGGCAATCAATTCATGCTCTTTGCTCGCAAGGCAAGGAATGTGCATGTTTAATGCATGTTGAATTATTAACGTCTCTCCAGCTCAACCTTTGTGGCTGTTGTATTGCCTAATCCCCTTCCTTCTCCTCACAGCCCCCTGCACCAAGTCAGGAATGGGTCTTTGTGCTGCCCTTTCTCCCTGTCCTGTGGGATCCAGGGCACGCTCAGGTTGTGCTGCACTGCTCACTGCTGCAGGGTTTCCCCTCACTTCCCAGGGAGCACTCTATAGGAAGGTGTAGAGTAGCACTGAGCCCTTACGATGCCTATTCTTGGGATGAATGACAATGAATCTCATTTTTGACAGTCTGCTGGTTTAACTAAACCTCTGAATTATACTATTGTCCATTGAAATAATTGCAATATTCACAGCAATTTTCCCTGTGCTGTTCTTGCAAAATCTCCAAACCACCTTCTCTGATCTTTATCCAAAAAGAAGATTAAAAAAAATTATTGCAAATTCTTGTCAAGAAAAATTGTAATAAAAAGAGAAATTTCATTGCTGCAATAAATGAAGAACAACAAAATTTTCTGGAGCACTTAAGGTAGCATCATGTGCTAGCCTATGTTATTTGAATTGTAAATTGGACAGAAATTCTAAGAATGCTGCTTTTTGAGGAGTTATACTGATTTAAATTATTACCAGACTCTTTATGCTAGAAAAGCAAGCGAGTTAAATCGCTGGCTTGAGCCTGAGGAATGTGTTGATGGTGCATGGCAAGCTGCTATGAGAGCTCTGCCAGCTCTCAGTAATGCTAACTGACAGCATCTCCCCTTCTCCCTCTGTCAGGACTGGGACAAGAAGCTGCCAATTATCCCTCAAGAGAATGGGAGGCTGATGAAGCCCGTTTCTTCCTGATCAAACTCTCCTGCTAGAGCGTGGTCCGGGCCAGATCTTTCACCAAAGGCATTGCCCTGCCCTGTCCTGTCTTGAGAGATGACCCCTACGCACAGCATCCATTTTTAGCAGCTCTAGTGCCTTGGGCACTGATGCTCTCTGATGTGGAGCAACGAACCCATCTTAGTAGCTGTGCTGGTGTGCTAACGAGGGGAGAGTAGCTCAGCCATCCTGGTCACAAAAACACAGCGTAGAGACGTGTTTGATCACTCATCTTTTGCCAGCTTGAGGAGCTGAGCCCCCACGTAGCTTTCGGGCATGCCACAGGCTGCAGCGTGCAGGAGGCATGGCCCCTGTCAAGGCTGGTGACACTGCAGCCTGCCCACTTGTACAGTTTGATCTGCAGGAGAGCTTTCCTTGCCATTTATCCCTTTTCTAGGTACACCAGCCACCTCTGATGCTCCCCTGTGGGTAGGATGGGGGAGAGCCAGACCTTCCCTTCGCCCAGCAGAGCACAGCTGAGAACCCTCAGCCCCTTTGAAGTGCATCTCTGCTGTACTGGGGGGCAGGGGTCAGTCAGCTTTTGGCTTCCCCAGGGAGAGATGGCTGCAGCACCCACAGGGTGCCTCTGCAGGGTGCATCAACAGGGACATGGCACTGACGGGGCTTGGCATGGCTCCAGGAGCACCTTGACAGCAGTGCTTGACATTGAGGGCACAGTGCAGGGTGCACGGGAGTCTGCAGCTGGCCGTGCTACCTCAGGTCTCACAGGGCTGGGAGTCAAAACCTGTTTGTGCATGCTGAGCTCTGACCTTCTGGCATGGCCTCTTGTCCTCCAGTCTCTTACCTTACTCTGTCCCTGTACGTGAGCTCCTGTACACCTTCCCTCCCCTGGTGCTGTCCTCCTACTGCTTTCTCTCTTGACTCTGTAGTGGCCGCCGCTGCCTGCCAGCCTGTTTGCCAGTGCATGTGTGTGAGTGCTCTGTGCACACCTATGGCTTTATCCCCAAAGTTTGCTCTTCTTTGTTTCAATACAGTGTGGGTGGGTGGGTTTGGTCCTTCGATGGGGATGGAATTTGAACAGCTTCTACCTGGAATAATTCGACGCTATGTTCGTTGGAAAACAAAACCTGACTCTTACTGAACGATGCTGAGGTGCTTTGGTTGGAATTACACACCATCATGTTAACCCATTGCCATGTCCATCGGGTTATCTCCGTACTCTCATGACTGCATAGCACTTAAGTACACTTTCAGTTCTGTCTCGTTTGGGGAGTGCTGCCCCATCAGTCAGGTAATGCCTCGCTGGCTATGGCTTATGTAGATATTGATTTGGGTTTTAATAATTGATTAAAGAAACAACCAGCAGGGCTTTGGATTTAGACATTAAAAAAACCAACAAAAACAACAAAAAACCAAAAAACCCCAAAAGAGCAAGTTATCCTTCCCCTGGCTGGTAAGGAGCTAATGAGCCCTGTTTTGTCACCGAGACGATGTGTAGTACACACACGATGTTGACAGTGTTGTCTGATTTATCACGAAGTCGTAGCTCTGTTGTACATGCTAGTGTGGGGGCTTCCGTGTTCAGTCTATTTCTGCAAGCCTGTTGGGTTGGGATGAATCATCAAAGCGAGCTCTAGTGGAATTTGATTTGGGTAGAGTCAGCTTGGCAAGCGGAGCTGACACCTCTGCGCCTCACTGGGCTGTCAGCAGCTTCACCGTCTGCAGAGGCACCCTGTGCCAGGAGCCAGGCCAGCAGAGCCATGTCCTGGATCCCCAGTGCCCGTGGGACTGGCCACGCCTGCAGCGTGTTGTGAGCTGGCATCTCTGAGGCTCCTGCCCAGCTTCACCTGCCAGCTGTGGCTGTTGGCTGCTGCTCTGATGGAGGAGTGTAATCTGCAGGGAGAGGCTCCTCGAGAGCTGGTCAGTCATGAGCCCAGTGGATGCTCTGGGCCTGCCTTGCTGCTGGAGGAGGCTAGAGTGGAGCAGGGCTGCTGGGCAAGACACGTTCCAACAGTTTCCCATTTTAACTACAGACTAAAATGAGTTTGCCCAGAGGAGACAAAGATTTACCGAGCACAGTTGTTTCTCCACCCTTGCTTAAATAGGCCCATAACACTAACCCTGAAGAAGGGGCCTCATTTCTCAGTGTCATTTTCCTGACAGGAATGCATATGGCAGGCAGCTTCAGAGCTTTATTGTTGCTGAGAGTTGCTTACAAATAAGTCTTGAATGAAATACCCAGCAAGGGATTGATATGAAGAGAAGCTTTGCAATGAAATAAGGAGGAATTCGTCTCCTGAAGTGCTGCCGCAAAGGTGGGGAGGGTTCTGCTAGCCTAGCTCTCTTCTGTCAGAATGGATATGATCTCACATCTGTCAGGATTAGTTCTCTCCTGCCCAGCAAGGTGATCTGTTCAGGCCCTGACAATGTCATGCAGCTCTGGTGACTATTTTTTATGAGCAAAGGTAGAACCTGAGTTACATTTGAAAGGAATTATATTTTATTTAGCAACACACATAAGCCAATTCAGAAAGAAACCTTTCTGCTGCCCCTGCACAAACCCTGTGAGGTTTAGGGGACAGTTGCTTTACTCTGGAGCTAATAAATTGAGCAGGTAATTCCTTTTTGCAGAGCTTCAGTGGGCCCTGCACAGAGAGAGAGTGTGACTGGCATTTGTGCATGCTCTCTAATTAGAGGCATGTAATTTAAATAGAGGAATGTTTCATGTTAGTAATATGATTTCAAAAGGCTGCGTTTGGAGGGAATGAACTGAGCCATCCCTTAATGCGTTCTAATAAGATGCCAGTGGCTAAGACAGAGAGCAAAGTGTGTGCAATTTGGCAAAGCAGTGAGCAGCTTTTGCCCTTCGTTTTATCTGTCCCGGGGGATAGACAGGCAAAAGCACCGAGCCCCCTCCCGTGCCCCGCAGCGTAGCCGGGTGCCCTCTGCTGCTTCCCTGACCCTACTAGCTGTCTGCTCCTTGTTTCAGTGCGGCGTGTCGCTCCTCGATTCTCTATCCCTCCCAGCAACCACGAAGTGATGCCTGGAGGGAGCGTGAACCTCACGTGCGTGGCAGTAGGTGCTCCCATGCCCTACGTGAAGTGGATGGCTGGTGTGGAGGAACTGACCAAAGAGGATGAGATGCCTGTTGGTAGGAATGTCCTGGAGCTGAATAATATTGTGCAGTCTGCCAACTACACCTGTGTGGCCATCTCCTCCCTCGGCATGATCGAAGCCACAGCACAGATCACTGTCAAAGGTAAGGAGTTACTCCTCGTGGTGATCCTACTTGGGTTTCAACAGTGCAGCCCTTTGCCAAAGTATTTCTCTCTCTCTCTCTCTCTCTCTCTCCCTCTCCATTTAACATGATGGGAGACACTCTTGTGTCTGGCAGGATCCCTGAAGCCACAAGGGAACCTCATCCCAGCAATTTCTGGCTTGTTCCAGGCATCGGCAGGATCAACCCACAGGGGCAGGCCACAGGCCGACCTTGGGTATCTTCCATCTAAGTTGTTTGCAGAGATGTCCTGTTGCAGGGGGCAGTGCAAGGGCAGGACAAGGAGTTGAATCCCAGCAATATGAAGTGTCTGTGGGACTCACCAGGATGAGCATCCTACCCCTGCGAGGAGGAGCTACAGGCATTCATTTTAAATTCATTGCATAGTCTGTCAATTTTCTTTTCCCCTTGCTGCTTTGCCTCTTTCCCTTTCTCTTCCTTGTGTTTCTGTCCTTAAGGCATGCTTCCTGCTGCTGTTCTGCAGGTAGTTTTGCCCCAGAGAGAGAGGATGTTACTGTGGATTGCTGGCCAGTGTGTGCAGGGCAGCCCACCAGACAGCTTCCTAACAGGAAGCTAAAGGACTTGTCCTGCTTTTCCTATCTGGAGTCAAGCAGATCCACACTGCCTCTTTCCTCCTCCTCCTCTTGCAGTTGATCTGTAGCTCAGACTTCCACAGATGTGTCATCTTTTGAGTCTGTCTGTTCTTGCAGGCCCCCTCCTGCGCTGTGGCCACCTTTAGCACCGAGTGCCTGCTTGAACAAAGCACAGAATTGAGTGTTAGCCCTCTCTGACCTGTAGATTAACAGCAAATTCTCTTTTTCCCTGGTGCTAGTCAGAGCATGCTTTTAACCTTAGCTTCACTCTGCTCCCTTTCCTCACAACACTTTCTAGTCAGTACCTTTTTCAGCCCCCATTTTCTTACAGACCACAGCGCTTGCCTTGCTTGCCATACACTCAAGAGTGTACAGAGGAGACGGGGCGTGGTGGGTAGGTGATTTGGATGTGGTGGGAGGAGGTGGGAACTGCACTGTTGCACTGATGGTTCCCAGTCCCTGGGTTGACTTTGCCTTGCTCCCTCTTTCCCTTTTGTGATGCACACTGCTGCCCCAGAACTGCAGAGGCCCCCAGCACAGGCAGTGGTCTGTTCAGCTCCATGTGCTGAAGACCCTGCTTTCCTCAGCTGAACCATGTGGAAATTGGAAACCAGATGTCATTGCCAAAGAACTAAGTACTTGAGGATTTTAATTTGGGCTGAGCATTTTTCCTAGTTCTTCATCAAGAACAACAGTGTTGCAGCTCATTAATGACTTTAACTAGAGCAGTTCATTGGAGGTTTAAAGTCACTGTAGACTTTAATTCAGTCATTGTCCTAAGGTATTTGTGTGCTCGGCAAATCTCTCTCACAAGCACTCATTCTTCTCCTTTGTTCTTTCAGCAAAATGACAAATCTGGAAATGTTTTCTTGCAGTAGTTGTGTTCTTGTTAACACTTCAGAGATGTCAGTGTCACAGAGTTCTTATGTAAGAGTTTATTGTCTGGTTGCAGTTTGATGCACCACCCAGTGAAATAGTGGGTGTGAAAGTTGGTAATTTCTCTGGCTGTATCCCTGCTGAATGTACTGTGATACTTACAAGGCATTTCCCCATCAGCCCATCTGACAGCACTGTCTGTGAACTCCCTATGGCCTAAGATGCCATCTCTGTGCAAGGAGGAGCAGAGCTCCGGATTTCCTGTGGTGCTCCAGTTGCTTTACTGTATCCCTTCCTAAATCAGCTGCATGCTTGGCTTCTGGGGCCAGTCTAGCTCAGCGAGCACCTTCCCACTGCCAGCTGAACCCCCATGACAGAAACATTCCTGCATCCTCGTTGAATTACCTTTATTTAGCCTGCTGCTGGTAAGTGCGTCAAGCACGTCTAATAACATGATTGCTCTGTTTATCCTTCCATTAAGAACCACTTCAAGCAATATATGGTAATACAAAAATGCATGTTCTAGAGTATGAAATAATTTCTGCCTTTTAAAGAAGAATGTT
>VYZU01063688.1:0-49414 GCA_013401355.1 Ceyx cyanopectus | reverse complement strand
GGTAATGGATGTTATGCTGCCATGTGAAGAAGAGACTGAAGAGGAGGATACCCAGAGTAAGTGAAGAAGAAACTTCTCTCTGTGACAACAAATTCTAAGGATACATTCCCTTTTCTGATGACAGAAAGACTAAATTTCTGCTTTGGGTACACAGAAGCACTTAAATATATATCTGTGGCTGAAGCAGAAATATGGCCCAGCAGGTTAGGTATTGTCTGTCCCTCAGCAGTTGCTGGCAGCAAGTAATTATTTGCTGAGACTTAGCAAACAGTGGTATTTTCTTGCTGGTACTTGAAGAGGAGCACACTGTGTAGTAGTTAATGGGAAAATAGCTCACCTGATGGGCAGTAACTCAGCTGCCAGAGTTCAGGGCTTTGATTTTGTTTGGGAGCACAAAGGAAAAAGTTTTCTGTCCATTTAAATGAGTTGCCTGTAACTAGATAACCCAGCTGAATGAATTCACTGCTAGCAGAGATGGAATGACCAAAGTGAACAGTGATGGAGCCACAACCTAATTTAGTTAATAGACTGAAACTGGTAAAAAAAAAAAAATTCATTGCCAGTAAAAATGACTTAAAATAAAAGCTTTTGCCTGAGGAAGAGAATTTTGATTCTGTTGTTTCTACATAATGCTGATACTGGTCATACAAAAAAAAAAGTGATGAGAGGGAACATGTGTCTGAACACTTTGGCTGTTAATTTCTTTTGGTTCCTTTTTTACACATTCTAATTGCTTTCTTTAAAGATCACATGTATGTGTATGAAGGCAAAGATTATTCAAAAGAAGCCAGCAGAGAAGACAAAGAAGCATTTGGTCAGCTTTTGGATCTTCAGAAAGCCTTGGCTGAAGAGGCCAGTAAGGAAGGGAGAGCTCTCAGGAACAAAGCAAATGTAAGACAAAAGGCATGAGGAGGCACATGGTGCTCTTTCATTTGCTTGTAGAAAATGGCAGTTTTCTCTTTACCTACCACTTACAGAAGGTATGTGAAAAGATTTGGATGTCAATGTAGTCAAGCCAGCTCTTGAATCTGAGGCCTTGACAATTGAGCAGTTCTGATAACAGATCAGAGATAGGATGTGCAGGGCACTCCTATAAACTTAGGCCACAAAACCACGTATGTGACAGTTTGGATCTGAGATTTAAGACCTGTGGACAAGTAGAGAAATGGGAAAGGAGTGTAGGTTAAGGTGGGCACCAGACATGGGTTTAAGATGAGAAGTTTGTTTACATGACACTTCTTTCTTTCTCCAGGCCCTTCTCACAGGCCTCTGGGAGCAGTCAACCAGGAGGAAGCACTTGCTGAGCACAGAGGAGCTGGAGGCCAGGAGGAAGAAATGCCAAGAAGCAGCAGCAAAGAGAGCAAGGCTCATGAAGGAAAAGAAGGCAGCAAAAGCAGAGGCAGAACATAAGAAAAAGTATGGTTTGTACTGCATCTACTACTTGTAAGCTGATGTCTGTTATACTACACTTGAGAAATGTTTGTCCAACTGAGGAAACCAAGCTGTGCCCTGTATCCATTTGGCAGGTGGGATTTGGGATGAGAAGATGAGAAAATGGCTGAAGGATTACCCTCATGAGAGGGTTAGCTTCATACCCTTGTGTCTTTTAATATAAAGATAACTCTAGTAAACTTGGTTTTAGTCTGAAATAAGTAGAGTAGCAGAGGGAATGCAGCTCTGGGGCTTCTTTATTTCAATGCAGTGATTTAAAACAACCTGTGTGCCCCACACCTTTGATTTTCCATGAACACCATCTCCTCTTGTTTTGTTTCAGGATGGCCTGGTGGGAGGCAAATCATTATACATCTACCTGCCTTCCTTCAGAGGAAAGTGACTCTGAGGAAGAGTTGGAGGAGGATGAGGCTGGGTTGAATGTGGATTTAGATTATGATGCTACAGACCTGAGCTGTATCAAGTATGTCATGGGAGATGTTACACATCCCAAAGCAGAAGAGGAGGATGCCATCATTGTCCACTGCCTAGGTGGGACTTATATTATGAATATATATGCTTTGGATTATGTTAAACTCAGCACAAAAACTCATGTTTAAAGTGGAAATGTCAAGTGAAAATAAAAGCCTGCAAATAAACGTGGGAAGCTCAACACACCAACCTGGGGACATGAATAGTGCTTGATTGATCATCCTTAGTGGGCAGTTAGAAGGAATTCTTGCAGAGTTATTTCAGGCAACTATGACAAGTTTGGTTTTCCAAAGGGCTGAGGTTTATCCTCTAGGTGGTCCCTTGAGTACTGGTTGACTTCTGTTCACATGTGGTTCCCCTATCTGCTTTGGCTAATGATTAGTTGCATTTCTACTAATAGTAGTAGGTCCCTTTCCTGCAGAGGTGGTCTTCAACCTCACCTTCTAACTGCTGCTTTCATTCTAGATGACTCTGGCCACTGGGGAAGGGGTGGTTTATTTACAGCTCTGGAGGCTCGTTCTGATCAACCAAAGAAAATCTACGAGATGGCAGGAAAGATGAAAGGTAAGAAGCAGTTTTGAACTACCTGCAGCTGATGAAGTGGACCTGTTGGTATTTTTCTACTTTCCTGGGAGATGCTTTCTTCTTGTTCCAGTGTCTCTCTTTCCATTGGTGGTGTTTAACTGGGATATCTGTGTGGTTTGAGGGGGGAGGGAGAAGCAATGTCTGTCTCACTGCCCTGAGAATAATACAGAATGTGACAGTGAAATTACTGCTGTATTGACTGCCTGTTGACTCTTCAGGACTGACCTCTTTGTTGCTGTTTTGTTGTTTTCTGGACAGACCTGGAGTTAGGAAGAACCTTGCTATTCCCCATTGATGATAAAAAATCCAGGAAAAAAGGACAAGACTTGGTGAGAATAAAAAGCTCCTTTTTGTGTTGCTCTGTCCAGATGTTTTTGAAGCTGTGTGAAATGAACGTTGTCTTCCTCCCAATAATAATGGCACTGAGTACTGACCATGGCTCAGCTGCAGTTCAACATCAGAGGAAAGGAGAGCTTTTTCTCATTTATTAAAGCTGACAGTAATGCAGTTTTCCAGCAGCTACCATTGTGTCTCATAGTGCTGTTTTTAGCCTCCATTTCCATTTTTTGGTGTGTTTTGTCCTTAGTTGGCCTTGATTGTAGCTCAGCACCGGGACAGATCCAACAACTTGTCTGGCATTAAGCTGTCTGCTTTGGAAAAGGGCCTGAAGAAGCTTTATTTATCAGCCAAGAAAAGGAATGGTAAGTGTCTGTGCACAGTGAATCCTTAGGTGTGTGATTGCACCTGACCAATTTCCACCTCTCCTGTACTATTTCTTCTGAACTGACCTGAGAGAGAGAGATCTCTGTGTCCCAAGATTTTTCTTCTGGTTCTGTCAGCTTGAGGTCCTTATCTAGATTGCTTTCCACACGTGTTACCTGACACTAAAGGGTGTGCACTCTCTGTTCCCCCCTGCTCAGCATCAGTGCATCTCCCACGTATTGGGTATGCAACAAAAGGCTTCAACTGGTATGGAACCGAGCGGCTCATCCGGAAGCATCTGGCAGCACGGGGCATCCCCACTCTTATGTATCCTTTTGGAGTAAGTCTCATTTGCTTCACAACCTCATACTGAAATGATCCCCTAAATATTTTGGTGGATGCAAAGAAAGGAAGCAAGACAAAGCACAGATGCCACAGTGCAGCCAAGAACTTTGTTTCTCCAACTTTGCTGTCGTTCAGGTGCTCATTTTGCAGTGAGGACTTGGCTTTCTAGGTGGTACTGACAGATCAGTGTGATTCAGTAAGCCTGTCAGTTTCTTAGAACTAGGTGCTAGTCTTCATTTGACAGCCATCAACTGCCAGATTCATGGGGGAGATGACTGGGATTTCAGAGTCACGGAAGTGACTCAGAAAGTAGCAAAAGTGAGAATGTGGAAAAAAAAACATTGGAAAAAAAAAACATTGCAAGGCCCCAGGCAAGTGATAACCTGCTTCCTTAGCTGATTGTGGTGGGGTTGGTGTGTGTTAGGACAGGCTGTTACAACAAAACACCTCATTCCTTTTACCTTCCAGGAGAGGAAATGGGGCTTTACAAGGAGGCTGTGCTTTGTCACTTCTCCAGGAAGACACACATTCAGTGTACTGCCACTGCCAGCAATTCTGTGAAACTGAAAACCTTGAACCAAGACAGGAGTGCACAGGGTGTTCTGGCTTTGTGATTCTCTTAGTGGACATGGTGTCTGGCTTTCCTTGACACTTGACAGCATTTCCTTGACACTTCCTATTAGATACTACTTCCCTAGGAATAAAGGGCCTTCCTCTGCTTGATAACCTTATTCATCTTCAATGACAGTCTCAAAGCAATGAAGGTGCAGTAATTTATTGGGGAAACGTGCTCAAAAAGCCAAGGATCTTTTCAACATCACACAGTCTGTATGCACCCACTTCAGAAGCATGGCTTACACAGTTGTTATTTGTCCCTGCATCTCTCTGCCTTTATTGGCCAGAACATTCACATGTTGTCAGTAGCTCTGAAGAGCAATGAGACTGCTTCAGAATTCCAGGAGTCTTTGGGTAAGGATGCTGGCCTCTAATCCCAGATCTGTTCTGGAGATGGAAATTAAACTTATAAACTCACTGATGTTATCCCTTACATTATTGCTAGGAATTGGAATATGGTATTGTTTGGTCATATTTTTTCCTCCTGTCAAATTTCATCCTTTGTCTCACTATACCTCTTTTCAGTCAGCTTTATAGTGGCTACTTGGGGATAGACATCTTAGTGGAAAGGAAACTGTATTAACAGTGCACAACTACATAGTATTTATACTAAGTTAAACCCTTTATACTTACTGCTGTTGGTTCCATCACCCTTTGATTCAGTTAAAGGAAATGTTAGTGCAGAGTTTTTGCTGTTGGCTTTACTGCAACAGAACTTTCCTGGGTTGTTTTTTTTTTATTGTTGACACTGTTGTCCTCATTAATGTTTATAAGTGTGTAGTGGGCAAGTGTCAGGAAGATGGAGTCAGACTCTTTTCAGTGATGTCCAATGATACAAGGGGCAATGGATGCAAGCTGGAACATAGGATGTTCCATGTAAACATAAGGAGAAACTTTTTCAGTGAGGGTGATGAAGCACTGGAACAGGCTGCCCAGGGGGGTTGTGGAGTCTCCTTCTCTGGAGACATTCAAAACCCAGCTGGATGCATCCTAACCTAGGTGATCCTGCTCTGGAAGGGAGGTTGGATCTTTCGAGGTCCCTCCCAACCTCTAACACTCTGGGATTCTGTTGGCTTTAGCATTTTATTTTTTTAGGTTGTTGGGGTTTTTTTTTAATTTTTGGGGTTTTTGTGTCTGTGTGTTTGTTGGGTTTTTTTGTTTGGATTGGGTGTTTTTGTTTTTAGTACAATCAGGCAACAGTAGCTTTCCTAGTAAGTGTTTTGACCAGAGAGACTGTGAAATGCCAAACTTCATTAAATTTAAAGTTCAGCTTCCAGTAGGAAATTACCCCACAATAAGTGGAAACTATGCCTTCAAATAATTGACAACACACATCTCATTGGATGCATTTACCCTGCCTCTGTAGTACCATCTGGTTATTTCATCATTCAGGCCAGATTCTGACATGGTTCATCATGCTGTTTGGCTTGCTCCACACTAGAAGAAGCCTCCTGAGTTGGATACTCTGTCATTCCCTCATAGCTCTACCAGAAAACCCCAAGTGATTGGTTATCTCCTTTGACCCAGCCAGCTGAAGCTTAGGTAAGCTAGTGCTTGCATAGCAAGCTTTCTTGCAGCTGCTTCCAGGAACAGCCCCTGTGTGTTTGTTGCAGATCAGAGCCTGATTGTGAAGACTTTCTGGGGTGAAAGTTGGTGAGTAGATGCAGGTTACCTTATTTCCCCCCTCATGCAAACTGGCTGTCTTCCAGCAGCCGGCTGGTGGCACTGTTCATCAGCTGCAGCAGCACATGCTGCTCTTCAGCCTCTTCAGAGAGCAGGGCAGTGATCTCCAGCCTGGAAAAAAATGCCCCCTCTTTGCCAAAATTCAAACACCAATCATGCTTTTCTCTTTGCCAGAACACAAAATCCCCTGAGCAGTCTTGAACAGCTGCCCAAGGGAGGTGGTGGAATCACCATCCCTGGAGGTGTTCCAAAAAATATCTAGATGTGGCACTTCAGGATGTGGTTTAGTGGTCCTGATAATACTGAGTAGACTGTTGGACTTGGTGAAGGTCATTTCCAATCTTAATGATTCAATGATTCTATAAAATTTCATTCTGCAGACTCAAGGCTCTGTTCTTCCACCTATTCCTGTGTATTTATTGCCCTTCAAAATGTTTCATTCCCAAATGTTCCAGTGTGTGCAGTCTTGTTCCTCGGCCTCACACACACTTGTGGCCAAATACCAGTCCACTTATGGGTTCTCTGGCCACCACACATGGACAAGATTTATCTTATGGCTGAGTCCTCCAGAATAGGTTGAAGTACAGCATCTGTCACCACCAGGCATTCCTATTTGAGGCCTGATGCTTTTCTTTCTACAAGAAGTTGAGGCTCTGCCTCTGTCCTGTGCCTCCCACCCTGCTATAACTCTGACCAGAGCTGTAAAAGGAGAGGAGAGTGTGACTACCTGCTGATGCATCTTACCTTCTAAGGTGGGGTCCACGTGGGGGCTGCAAGGTTCCTGGCAAGCACAGGGGAAAGGTCATGGTATGCAACAGATTCTAGCCCTCTAATTTAGGGGCTAGAATCAGACAAAATCAGACAAAAGAGGTTCTCCTTCCCCCCCATCATTCTCTTGGCCTGTAGAGCTGAAATATACCTTGGGGTTTTTTTCCCCCTTTACATTTCCTTAGCAAATGCTTCTGGAGTGTGGGGTTACAGGGTTTGTGTGTGTGGTTTACGTGGGTTTTTTTCCTTTTCTTTTTAAAATAATATTCTTTCCATCTACTGAGCCCAAAGAAAAGTCCTACCTCTATCTGCTGTGACATGGGAGTGAGATTTCAGCTGAATCCTGAACTAGGTTTTGCAGCATCTCAGCCTAGTGCTGCAAACAGGTTTTCTACTGTTTGCTACCCACATGATTTCTCATTGTTTGAGCAGATATCTTGTATTTTGGACAACTGATTCCATAAAAGGCTCAGTAGCTTTCATGCAAGTTGCCATGCAAAATAAATGTGTCGTGCTGTTTCTTCAGCTGGGCATTTTCCCTTTCTAAATAGCAACCACCCCAAAAGGGAAGGAAGGTGTTGTTTGGTAGGCTTGTCTCCCTGGCCTCTCTCTTCCTCTGAACAGGGCTTTCTGCAGCATAAGAGCTGAGATGTGACTCCTTGTGCACATCTGTCAAGGGACATTGCCTTCAGTAGATAGGACCTATCAAGTGGCACCCAGTCTCAGTGATAAACTTTCTTCTCCATCCCATGGTGGAGGCTCCAGCTGATGTAATATAGAAGTGGACAGTAATTCAGAATGACATTTGTACTTGTGCTGCCTCAGCTCATGCTTATGTTTCTTACTTCAGAAGGCACTGCCTCTGATTCTCAAAGCATTGCACAGGCAGATTCTGGCTGCCTGCTTGTAATTTTAGAATGATCTTTTTATTCTACTCAGAAAACAGTAAAAATGTGGAGTAATCAATCAGGTTTTATGGTTTATCCACACACATGCTGTATGTGGTTTATCTATACACATGCTATATGTGATTTTTGTCACTGAGTTTTGCAGTACAAACATTATCAGGGTATGTTGGGGAAGGTGGAGTCTGGATGTGGGGGAAAGAAAGAAGAAGACTGGTTTCCAGGGTGATGGAGAAAAGCTACAACAAATTCAGTCTTGGTATCTTAATGATATTATCTGTATGTGTCTCCAAACAAAGGCAGAGTTGGCCCACAAAAAAATGATCAGTAGAAAAGTAAAAGGATAAATAGATGGATTTATTTAAAAATAAGTGAATCTAATGGTCCTGGAGGAAAAAAGAAAGTAAACTTTTGAGCAAAGAGATGACTTAAAAGTGTAACCTACATGTCAAGTTTTGTGAATACTCCATCACTTTGCTATAGATAGTCCTAGAAGGGAGAACATAGACTCTGATTTAGCTGATTTGTCTGGATAGTATGGTGATCATGCACTGTGATCAGCAAATCAAAATATAGGACAGAGTGATTCAAAACCTTAAGGGATTTGTCCTAAGAAATGATCTTCATGATCATCTCCTCCTCATCTGCCTGTGTGCAACTAAGAGCATGGCATTAAGCAGTGCTGGGTCATATATTGGAGCACTTGCAGATCCTTCCCTAAAACATTTCCTGCTGGCAGGGGCCATGGGATGGGGAAAGATCAGATCAGAAGGGAACTGAACATTGAACAGATCTCAGCAATCTCTTTTCTGGGGGGTAGTGCAACAAGCCCTGCTGCTCTATACCACAAAACTACTTTGTATTTAAAATGAGTATATAAATCTGAAGAAGCTGCTGGAGCAACACGGTAGGAGAAGAAATACAGACTTAGCAGACTTCCTTGGTAGCTTTCAAAGAAGTCCAGTGAAAGACCTTTGAAAAAAAAACCCTTGAAGCTTTCCCCTGAGTTTCAGTAGCCTTTTGGGCAGGGCAGCAACCTCCCTTGCGCTCTTTCCCACACAGCACAGGTAAAACCTTGCTCTTGGCAGCAGGTCTCTCCCCTGCAGCAGATGCATGGCCTGCAGAACCTTTAGCCTGCTGCCTTTTTGGCACCTTTCCCCCACTTCTCAGTGGGAAGGAAGCAAGTCCCATGGGGATAGCGGAGCCGTGGGGGGCCAGGGGGGCTGTGGCAGGTGCTGAGCAGGGTGTTGGGCACTTCCCAGGGCAGGGCCAGTGCCTGGAATGCAGCAGAGTGCTTGGGCAAGTTCAGACACATCTTGATGCATCACTCAGGATTGTGCCCATCACTTGATATCAGTTCTCCCAGCCAGTGCCAGGGCTGGGGAAGCACGTGTGCCTTGCAAAACAGGAGGTAATGGAACTACCCAAGCAAAATGGAAACTTTTCTTCTAATGTAAAGGCATTCCATGTTGTACAGATGCTGAGTAGGGTAGAGCACCATCAATAGAACTGGCATTATTTTGGGAAGAGGGAGTGAGGGGGAAAATAAACCCCCACAGAATTTGATAGAACAACCTCACTCAGCATCTTCTGTTTGTTCTCTTCGTACACTAGATTTTCTTTGAGGAGTAAAAGTGCAGGATTGGAATCTGGGTTCTAGGGTTGGGGTTTTTTTCCATGCATTTCCAGCTGCTGGCACATTGTACTGGCTGAGAACTATTTTTAAAGGGTAAGGCAACATAGAGGGGAATTGAAAAAGGGGCACCATTTGAAAACTGAAAAGGTGACTCGCATGGCATGCAGAGCTCTTGGCTGTTTCCTCCCAAGCAGAGGTTGTAAGGGATTTGGTGCTCAAGGCAGGCTGAGGGCAGCTGTGGGTGGCTTCAGGCAAACCAGGCCCTTCTCCCTGGAGGGGCAAAAGGTCTTTCCTCCTTGCAGACCTCCTGTGAGCAGGGGCAAAGTGCGCTGCAGCTGGAGGCTGTACGAGGGGAGGAACAGACCAATCGGTCCCAAAGGCCGGGCAATTTTCTGCCTAGCAATACAAAGCAAGCCCAGGAACATTTTTATAGCGGCCGGGACGGCTCAAAGGGATTTCAGATTTCTGCCGGAGGAGACCGTGCCGGTGTAGGGGCAGCTGAGGGGCTAGCCTGGCGGCAGCGAGCCAGAAAGGCTCCGCGTCGGAGGGGCTGTAGGGCTCGGGAGGTTGGCAGCCGGGTTAGGCGGGCGGTGGGGAGGTCTAGCCGCAGGTCCCCACGGGCTAGATCTGCAGCCGTGGCCGGCTGGGAGAAGCCTGGCTCCGGCGGGAGGGCAGCGCTGAGCTACCGGCGGTCGCAGCCTGAGGGGGCCGGGGTCCCGCTGGGCGGGAGGGCGGCCGCTTCTCGGGGAGGGAAGGCCGGGCCGGGGGGCGGTGGCGTCGGCGGGGCGGGGCCAGGCACAGGAAGCGGAAAGCGGCGGCAGCAGGAGCGACGGCGGCCGCCGCCGGGGGAAGGCGGTGGGTGGGTGCCGGGAGCGGCATGGGGTGCCTACGGGAGGGAGGTGAGTCCATCCGTCCGTCGTTCTGCTCGCTCGCCTGTCTGCCTGCCTTGTCTGCTGGGGCGGGGGGGATGGGGTCGGGTGCGGTGCGGGGGGCGGCGGCGGCGGCTTTACCTTCCCCCCCACCCTCCCACCGCTGCTCGGCTCCGGGGTGCTGACCTCCCGAGCCCCGCAGCCCCTCCAGCGCTCTCGCGCCTTGCCACAGGGGTCTGCAGGCGGGGCGGGGCTGCTGAGAGCCCGTCTGGGCTGCGGTGGTTCCGGCTGCGGGGGGCGACCCCGCTGCCCCAGCGTCCCCCGCTGCCCCTGCCCGGCGCTTTCCGGGCTGGGCGGGCGCCGGTTGCCGTGTTCGGGCGGAGGGGGAAGGCGGGCTGGGGCGGCTACAGGGCCTCCCTCCTGCTCGCCGGGGCTCGGGCCGCAACCCGCCGTCATGCTGCTGCGGTGGCGGTCCCGGCTTAGCTTTGCGGGCGGGAGAGATCTCGAGTTCCCCGGGGTGAAGCCCTGAAATGCCGCCCAAGGCTGTAGGTGCAGCCCCGGCGGTGGGCAGCGCTTTTTCTGCCGAGCCCGTGGGCTGTTGGTGCACCAGCGCGGCTGAATGTACGCTGGGGTGAAGGTTCTGCTGCTGCCTCCCGCCCAGGCCGTATAAAATAAGCCTTTTTATGTCTGGGTTCACCCCTCTGGGCAGCAAGGGGGTCGGTCCTAAAGAGACCACGGGAGGAGGAGACAGAGTCGCGCTTCTCTGCTTTACGAAGCTGCTTTGGAAGCTGAAGTGATGCCCGGGCTTAGGGGGCTGAACAGTTGTTTCCCTTCAGCAAGTTATGGCCTGGGGAAGCTCCAGCACACATGGCCAGAGACAGAGCTGCTCCAGCTACAGCCGAGAGGAGTCTCCTCCTGCACCCAGGCAGCGCTGGCCCAGGGTGAACGCTTCTCCTGAGCGCGCCCAACAGAGGGCAAAGCTATTGCAGAGCTCTTGGGTTTCAGCACCGTCCTACCGCTTTGGGGAGCCCCTGGGAAACGATGGTGTTTTCTTATTTAGCAGCCTAGCAAGGTTGTAAACAATTCCCCTTATGTCAAGGGTTGAACTCATTGATGTGCGGGGTTTAGGATGACGTGAGCGACTTGATGGGAGGGATTTTGGTCTGAGGAGGCAGAACAGAGCAATTCTGGGACTGTTTGTAGCAGTGGGGTATTGGACCTGGGTTTGTTGATGGTGAATTGCCCATATCTCTGCAGCTATCGAGTTAAGAAATTAATTCCCACTGGCTGGAAGAGCAAGGGAGGGTGTTACAGAGGATATTTGGTAGTGTCATTGCCTGTGAGCTCATCAGTTGGGCGTCCCGACTTTGAGGAGAAATGCTGTGGTGAAGAGAGCTTCAGCAATGCTTTGCCATCTTTGAAGAGCTTCATTCTGACCATGCTTGGCTCTTTTCCCCCTCTGGGGTTTGGCTGTATAGCTGCTTGCAACTATGGGACTAGTGTTGGTTCTCTGATCATTTCACTTGTTAATTTTGAAAAATAAATGGTGAATAGAGCCTTACAGAAAGCCTCCCTTAAGAATGCTGCCTATGAGCTGAAACTTGGGAATGATCCCAGCCTGTGTTGGAACCACATGGGCAAGTATCTAACTGCCTGTGGTTATTGGCCAGTAGCTCCCTGTGGCAGCTGCTGGCCTTTCAGTTTTGGTTAGTAGTGGTACTGTTCGTGGTGACCCTTATGGGCATGTGCACCTCTGGATGGTTTACTGGGAGACCAGGATACCGTACAAGGAAAATGACACCAAGATGACTGCAGTTGTCCTAGAAAGACTGTGTGTTGTGGTGCTGTGGTAGCCTGCCTCTCCTCCACCCTCTTTTCTGACAACCTAAGTGAAGTGTGATACACAAAATGTGGCATTGCTGCTGCAGGCTGTGTTGTACTGCCTAGGGAAGGGACCCTGGAGGCAGACCCGTGTGGAGAACTGTGATGTCCAGGTCTGCCTGTGGGAAGCAATAAGTGTCCTCTGATTCAGGTACTGTCACTGGGGAATTTGGTGGAATGAACCCTGGTGAAAACTATCTTATGACTTCTAATTTCTCAGTAGCCTTTACTTCAGAGTTGCCTGACTTGGGTCAAATGAAAAAGCAATGATTGCTTCCTCAGAGTCAATGCCTTTGCTCTTTCTTCTTTAAAGATCAGAATATAATTGCCTTTGTACAGAGTGTGAGGTGGGAGACAGAGGGAGACTTTATCAGGGAGTCCTTCTATGTTGTGCACTAGGGACTCAATCAGGGTCTGTAAACCTCTTTTTTTCATTTTAAATTTGAACAGAAAATGAAGGAAGATGTGAATATCTTCAAGGAGGAGGGAGCTGTGCAGTTTATAGCTTTTAATGGTATCTCAGTGCTAAAAGCCACCTTTGGAAATAAGGTACAGGTACTGCCTGGCTTGGATAGGCACCATATGAAGAATCTTGGCAAGAGTCTTTCCCCTGTTTCAGTAAAGCTGTAGGGCTTTAAATGTCAGTATGGAAAACTTGCTGTGTACAGTAGGTGTTCTAGTAGTGAGGGGGAGGCCACGATGCCTTCTACCACACTGCATGTCTCCAGTAAAGCAGGAGGGACATAGAAGTGAGGAAGCAGAAGCTTTCACCAGACTGCCAGGATGGCAGCTCAGGTAAAATTTGTGTGATAGACTTGATTGCTGGTCATGATTCAGAAACTTGGGATAGCACAGGTATGGTTCTTGGAGTGGGCAAAGGACACCCTCCAGGGAGATGCTTCACTGATGGGTCTGTGAAAAAGATCCTAACTGCTGCTGCGCAACAGGGAGGCAAAAGGCTGGGCTTACTGCTGCCCTGTGGGGTGGTTTTGGATGGGCTTTTCTGTTGTCAGCTGAAACAAACCTGCTGTATATTCAGATCAGTGTTGTCATACATCCCGATTAAACGTGCAGGTGGATTGCTTCAATTATGCTAAGTGACTTTCCTTTTTGAAGTCTCTGTGTCATGGACTAATGCTTTTCAGCCTAAGGGTTGGAAATTCCTGGGGGGGGGTCTGTGAAGTCTTTTTAAGAAGCCTCTGAGAAGCCAAAGGAAAGGGAACTTGTTGCTTGGAGGGTTGAATTTGTTGACTACTAAACATTTTTATTTTATTTTTTAGAATGAGGGGCTTGCGAATCAGGAGTTACCTCTGTGTAGAATAAAAACTCTGGTTTATGTGTATAACGAAGGCCAGAATTTACCTTATGTTCTACTTCTGCACCCTACTGCTATCCCATAGCTTAGTTCCTGGGCAGAAATTCTCTGTTCTCTGGGCAGCTGGTGCTGGTTACTGAACGGGGCTGGCAGCGGAGCCGAGGGCGGCTGCTTGTGCTCCAGATGCCACTTCCCCGTGCCTCCAGCTCCAGGAACCCACTGATAAATCAACTCTAATTGATTGCAAGGTTTGAAGAGAGTAAGTTGGGAACCGTACAGACGAGGGTTTCAAAGCTGAGCTGCTCTGCAGCTATTTGCCTCGGCTTCACAGGGGGAAAAAAAATCCATGGGGAAAGCCATGGGATGTAAAAGAGAGCTCTTGTTTGCGTTCGCTCTCTTTGATTTAAAGATGGAACTTGCTCTTTTAAATTTCCCTTGGGCTGGGAGCCAAACTGTGCTCCCTTGAAGATGATCACAAAGCGAACTTCATTGGAAATGGGATTGGGCTCCCAGCATGGAAAACAGCGATTCAAAAGAACTCTTTTTGGAGATTTATGAGCATATGAAAAGAGGGAGTAACAATGAGTGGTGTAGCTGCATAGAAACTGTAATTACAGAGATCTCCACAGCATTTGGGGAGTAACTACATCTCTCTGCTGTCATGCAGGATGCAGCCACCCTTCTTGCCAGAATACAGTCCCAAAATTTCCTCTGGGGTGTCCTTAGTGGGTTTTTTTTTCTTTTCCACCTAGCACTTGGCATCCTTCTGTCATCAGTGAGCAACTCAAAGGCCAAGTGAGAGTGCTGGCCCTGCTGGAAGCAGACTGCTGGGTGTGCAGTTACACCATTGGCACAGAGTGGAGAAGGCATTCCCAGCTCCCCTTTAGCTGTTCCTTATTCTTCCGGGTGTTGCTTTTGCTGTTTGGGGCTGTGCTGTGAACTAGGTCACGGGAAGGATCCAAGACAAAAGCATGCCAAGGGGGAGAAAGGGGAAACTTATTTCTTTCTTTTGATTTGTTTGGGGTTTTTTTTCCAGCAGTGCTGTTGCTTGCTGAGAATTGTGTTGACACAAGCGAGAGTGGTGAACCATGGTGTGGAGGTGGAAGCTACTTAAACCGTCTTTCTTGTCCGTGCAGAAATACAGCCCAACTTTCCCCTGGGGCCAAAGGCACTTGCTTTCACACAGAGCCAGAAGCTCTGCAAACAGACCGTGCCTTCAGCAGAGTCCTGCAGGATGCAGTCATCTTTTGTGAAGCAGTTTCAGTTGGACTCATTTGGGCTCTTCATTCACACTTGCTTGTGGAGGGTTGAGGCCTTGAATGAGGAGGCTGCTTCTCTATGCAGCACAGTTGTCCTTGCCTGGAGGGGTAGGGTAAGAATCATCATCAATAGTGATTTAGTAATGGAGCAGAGGTGTTTAAAGACACTGCTTAGTTTGGAGGTGGTTGTGCTATGAAGGACACACTTCACAGTGCTAGTGGTGGGCCCTATTGGGGTGGTGGCTAATCCAACATTGACTTCTGTCAATGCCATTGAAAGGATTCTTAGATGGAGATCTAGCTTAGCATGTTAGTTGTCTTTTGGTCCCCTCTCTGCCTCTTCCCCAGTAGTTCCAGAAGCTTTTCTTGGGTAGGGCTGATCCCCTTCCCACTGTAAAATAGACCAGGAGGCAGGTAACCTGCTTTGCTTGGCTATGAGTTGTGTGTTTGGACTGTGCTCCTCCCTCTTTGGTTTCTTCATCTCATCCTGCTTAGACTGGGAGTGGTGTCTAGCCAGCAGCCCAGGCTGTCCTTTGCTGATCAAATCTGGGGAGCCTTCCTCACAATTGTCCTTGGTTGGGCACCATAAAAAGCCAGTGGTCTGTTTTTTTCCAGCTGAAATTGGGCAGGTATATTTTATTCTTGGCAGGAAGATCTATTTAGCCTCTGCTGTGTGTTGTACCTGGGCAGAGTCCAGTGGTGCAGAGTCCCCAGGTTCATCATACTGCTTTTTGACAGCAATCCAGGAGACTTAACATTCTGGGGGGCCACCTTGTTGACTTTTCACAGAGCTGTGTGAAAACCGTTGCTCTTGTTTACACAGAAAAGGAAAGTTGGCATGATCCAGCCTGCCCTGATCTTCCTGTGTCAGTCTACCCACGAGTGCTTTCCCTGCCTGCTGCCCAGCTCTGCCTTGCTTCACCCACTGTCAGATGGGCACTGCTCACTCATGGTTGCTGTCTAGGCAGCCTGAAGTTTTCTCCAGCATCTCCAGAGAAGTGTGGTCCTGTGCTGATGGGGCTAGAGGGGTCAGAGGAGGAGCTCTGTTTCCAGCCCTTGCCTCTGCTCTGATTTTTCTATCTGGGAGCAGGAGGGAAGTGCTTTTTAGAGAATTCTGCTTAGAGGAAAAGGCTGGGGGTTGATCCTTTCCTAGAAGCCTAGGAAAAATGTATAACTGTTACTGATGTGTGCTGGCAGCTCGCCCTGCTTTTCCTATTCCTGGTGGTGTGTATTTGTGAAGACAGTGGCTGTTCCTTCTCAAAAGGGATGCCAGCAGCATCACAAACAGTCAGTGGTTTAAGCCTGCAGTGGTTAAAGCCTATAATACCTGTTACCCCTCTTTGTTCAACAGGGTGTTTCTGGTTTGCAGTGCCTGATGATTTCAAGGTTGTGTGTTGCCATCTCCTCTGTTGGTATTCTAATGCTTTGTGAAGGTAGAGGGCTGGTTTCCTTGCCCACATTTAGTGGAGAAGAGCAGATAGAGAGGAAGGATTTTTTTTTTCTGTGGTTGCCTAGCAGGACAGCAGGCAGGACAAGAGGTAAAAGTCAGCTTAATGAGTCCCAGCCAATTTGCTGGAGCTGTAAGCTCCAGGCTGTGTGTGAGCCTAGGGAGTTAATGAGCCTTCCCATCATGTGTCCCAGGCTGGGGGAGTTTTGTTCCTGTTACAGTAATGATGCCATTTTCCAAACTGTACCGTGCCTTGGCTTTATGTTTCACTGTGTTTAAATCCAGCCTCATTCCTCCCCTCCCCAATCTGGGCCGTATGTTCCCATCCTTCTTTGTCCTTCCTAAACTGTCTGCTGTCTTCGGGGAGATTTCTCAAGGTACGATATGCACTTGGAGCTTGTGAATTCCTGCACACAAAAGATCCTCCCCTCTTTCTCCTTTCCAAAAGCCCTGGCAAGACCAAGTGGTGTGCAAATACCTGCAGCTCTCAATGGCAGCTTCTTTATGTCATGGCAGTTTGCACTGCCAGCCAAGGAACCCTGTGGGGAAGAGGCTTCGTTCTTTGGCACAGCTTGCACATGGTAGAGCTCTCTCTTTGGTTACAAGCTTCTCTGGAGGTGTTAGTGGAAGTGTCTTATGGCTGGAAAGGATAGTTGGCCCAGTATAAAGCCCAATTTCTGTTGTCCCTCTGTGTTTGGGGAGGGAGAGGGCTGAGAGCAGTGGTTGACTGTTTTATTGCTAACAGCTTTGAAAACTGCTGTGAGCAGAAAACGTTGAAGGGATCTAACTGAAAGTGGTCTCTGCCCACTTTGAAAGTGCAGCATGGTTGTAGCCCTGTGTTGGCTGGCAGGAGGCATGTGGGAGTGCTAAATGCTGAACTGTGCCAAGGTCCCTCCATCTGCACCTCTTCACCCTTTGCACATTTCCCCAAACCAGCAGCTCAAACCCAAACCTTTCCATTTCTCTTTTCACCCAGGATGTGGGTTTGGAAGGTGGGGTGGCATCTACCCTTCTTCCTCATTGGGTTCAGGGTTTTTTTGACATGTCATTGTTGGAAATGGTTCTGCTGTTGCCCTACTCCTGTTCCAAAAAACATGACACACTTCTGCCCTTTACAGATGAGACTTCAGCTTCTGTTCCAAATGGAAGCACGTTGCAAGAATTGTTGGCCCATATAAGCTAGCTGTGATCTCTAATCAGCTCTCCCCAGTGCTATTAGTATGTGTATATATAGAGGCAATTTTTAGTAAAACTCAATTCTTCAAGACCCAAATTAGCTTCTGGAGGCAAAGGTTACAGAGAAAGGGAGGTGCTCATAGTGCCATTGATTGTAATAGCAACTCAGTGCTTGTAAAATGGGCACACCTTGCTGTTGTGAAAACAAAGCAGGTTCAGACATGGTGGTCTGATCCTCTTATGCAGTTGTTGTCACCCCCTCACCCCTTTCCCTCTACTTACAGGCTGTAATGCTGACATTCTGAATCGGGGTGGGTGTTTGGGCTGTGTGTTATACAACTGAGGAGACTGAGGTGCAGAAGGTGAGCCCACTGCTTTTTCTGGGGATGAATTTCAGTATTTAGGCTGCTGAGCCTTCTCCAAGTTACTATCTTTTCCAGGTGACAGGCTGTTTGGGGTTTTTTTTTTCTGGATTTTTACATCAGTGGACTAGACTGCAAAACAGAAATACATTATCAGTTTGTTTAAAGCTCTACAAATGCATCTGTTTCACTAGGCTAGGAGATGTTGGCCAGAACAAGCTTGTGAACTGGGCACAGTGTGATGAGTGGTGACACGTGGCCAGGGTGAGGGCATTGCTGCAGTGGGGATGATGCTCTTTCCTTAGAGAACACTTCCATGCCTGTTTCTCTTCCCTTAGGTCAACCGTGAGGAGCTGAGCACCCTCCCTCCCCTCACCTCTCATTGGGTTTCTTGTAAGTGAAGCTCACCTGCTCTCTAAGGACCAGACCTCACTGATGACTGAGAAACAAAGAGTACCCAGGAAAGCACTTTTACCACGAACTCTCCACCTCAGGAGCACTCAGAACTGGTCTTCTAAGTGAAATCTGTACCCGTGCAGATCCAATGTCTGCTGCAATGGATACGGAATCAACGTATTCGGGATACTCCCACTACTCAGGTCACTCCAAGAAAGCCCACAGACAAGGGTAAGGAAACATTCATTTTCAGTTACTTAGTGCTGTTAAGATAGGATGTGCCCCATGGACAAAAAAGAAAATGTGAGGATTAAATCAGTGGGGCACAGCTCTGGAATGAGATCCACGTGGGGAGTCTTCTTGAGGAGACTGGAAGTGATAATGCTGCTAATTTAATGATATTCAACCTGTAAGATCATAGAATCATAGAATGTTTAGGACTGGAAGGGGCCTCCAAAGGGCATCTAGTGCAGCCCCCCTACAGTGAGCAGGGACACCCTCAACTAGACCAGGCTGCTCAGAGCTTTGTTCAACCTCAAAGATGTATGCTGGGGTCACGTCTGGCCACAGAGATTGGGATAGTGTCAACAGAAGGGGGGAAAAAAAAATCACTTTCTGATTAAAGTTTGAGAGATGAGTCTGAGTCTTTGGGAGAAGATGTGTCAGGCTTTCTAAACTGATAATTGCCATTGCTTTCCCTTCTAATGGCATTTTATTACTGCTTAATACTGTTTCCTATCTCTCCCTGCTGTCCTCCTGGCTGCTCTGTGGCTGGTGTGTTGGGGTTTTTTTTTAATACAATTTGAGTGGTACTTGAGTCCACAACAAGTCCTTTATCAGCATTGATTGGATTAGAAGTGAGGCTTTTCTGAACTTGAATAGCAAGTCCTCTCTATTGTGGTAGTTCAGTGGCCTCAAAAACCATCTTGCTGTGAAACTTCTGATTACTTGAAAGCATTATCCTTTTTTCTTTTTTTTTTTTTTCATCATCATTAGTTTTACATGCAAAACTTGTTACTTAAACTCTTTGCAGCTTAGAATTGAGCTGGTCCAAAACAACTTTGCATTTCAGAAGCAATTATCCTGTGGGGTTGGAAAAAGAATTCTTCCATGAAATGAAGTTGCTTTGCTCACAGTCCAGTTACTGAGTAAAAGATCTCACTTGCCTTTAATCTATTCTTTAACACCCCCACTGCCAGTATGTGTTGCCCTTTGCAGCTTAGAATGCCATGTGGGAAGATGCTTTCAGAGTTCCCAAAGCAACATTAAGAATTGTAGAGCCTCTTATGGTGAAGAGGGAAAAATCTCATCCCATAATAGCTTTGGTAATTCCAGGAGAGATGTAATGGGGAGAGTAGAGCTGGGACACTGGTTGCCCCTGGGCTTTAAGCCAGTCTCTGAGCACAGTGAGGGTCAGTGGTGCAAAAGCTGCTTTACTGTGCAGGTGGGACAGGACAAGAAAGTATTGCCAAGCAAATTGGTGGGGTTTTCACCTGGAAACATCCTTGGATGAGAAGCTACAAAATAGATTCTAGAAGTATTCTAGTTTGGTGCCCTTGATGTAAGAGGTTAACTGGGGGTTATTAAGCAGTGGAAATAAACTTCACCAATTGTCCTACACTGTTAAGGTCCTAGATGTCAAGACTTAATGTTGTAGGAGCTAAGGCTGTCTTGATTAATTCCTTGTGTTAACTGCACATGTTCCTGTGAGGTGCTTTATTGCAGGTGGAGAGCTCTGTAGATCAGTCAGTCCCAGATTGAGTTGCCAGTTGTTTGGAGGATGGAAGCTTCCCCCCCATTCAAGCTCAGCACTGGCAGAAGCTGTTTTGAGAGAAGATAGGTGGTGGGGGATGTACCCCTGCCCACTTTGCTCCTCTCTAAGGCCACTGAGGGGGCAGACTGTCCTAGCATCAGCCCGTGGGCTGCTCTGAGCAGAGTCCCAACCTGTTCCAAAGCTTGTTTTGGCACAGATTAAGTCAATATCGATGAAGAAATGGCCAAGTATGACTATGACCTAGGGCACCTGCTGCAGGCAGAGGTGATAATGGCTACTACACCCCCAGGTTTTGTTTTTGGCTTGAGAAACTCTATTGATGTTGTTCCCTGTTTCTGTGTTTGGAAAGGAGCCGAGACAGACACAAATCACCGCGCAGCAAAGACGGCAGCCGCTCTGAGAAGTCAGTCACCATCCAGACTCCTCCTGCAGAGCCACTGCTGGGCAACGATGCCTCTCGGACAGAGGAGGGACAGGTGAGTGGGGGAGATGGAAGTAAAAGTGGAGTTTGGCTTCTGGAACAGAGACTGTAGCTTCCAGGCACGTGAGCGGGTGAAAAGTGTTGCTCGTGTTGGTGTTAGTAAAGAATTACCCTTTGTTTGTTCCTGAAGCCAAGGTCTCACCAGTTTGGTCTTCTGGTGCTGATGGGACTACTCCTGGGTCACTGATTTGTCCCTCTTGCCTGAACACCTTCAGCCAAGCTTTATAGAAACATCTGTTTCCATCACCTCATTGTGCATTATGCAGGTCACCCCGTTCCACCTCTGTGTGCACTTTTGGTTTTAAGCAGGGTTGCTCTTAAGTAAACAAATTAGGACCAAGATCTTGGTAGGGAAAGGAGGCAAGAAATCTAAAACTCATGTGAAATAGCTGAGCAAGAGGGTGAACTCTGAAAACTGGTAGATTAACACTGGGTTTAGATTGTACACAGGATGGATCCAGTGCTCTCTCTGCTCTAGCAGTTGATGTGAAGATGCATATTCATTTTTGAATGGCTGATGCTGCAAGACATATAATTCAGGATGTTCCAGTGGCTCCTGGGCTGGATTTAGGGTGTGTTAATCCTTGGCTGTGGGGCTCCACCCACCTCTGCCCTTGAAAATAAACCAAAAAATCGATGCCCAGTTTCCACCCAAAGGGTGTGTGGTAGTGTGGTAGGACTTGTGACAGTATTCCTGTAGCTACAGGTGGGCTCGTTTCATGTGCTGCCATTTGGGCTTTCATAATCAGATGCTTGTTTTCATGAGTCCCAGCTACTACCTGAAATAGATCTAAAGGTGCTGGTGAATTCTTAAGCCTTTGTTTTTTTGAGCAGACCTCCTCAATAGGAATTACAAACCAAAGCAAAATAAGTTGATGCATGAGCAAGACTTTTCTTCAAGGGAGCAGGGTGCCCTGGGGTAGGTCCAACAACTTTGCAGCACTCAAGATTTGGACTCCTATTGCCATGTAACTGCATTTTTTTCTTCTTTTTTTCCTTTTTTTTTTATTTTTTCTGTGCTACTTAAACCAGGAAGAGCTGTTACAAGGGGTAGACTTGAGACTACAGTTGCCTGTTCTGGTCTGTAGCCTGAAGCTGCTGTGGTGTTTCTGTCCCTTTTCTCTTCTGCAGTTTCTCAGCTCATCAAATGGAGGAAACTATGCAGAGCTATTTCATGCATAGACATAAAATAGTTGAAATGCTTAGATTGCTTTACTGGAGGCACTGGAAAAGAGGGAAATGTGATAGGATTATGCTGCCTTACAGGACATACTACAATGCAGATATCTCTTCTGGGGCCTCTGTTTTGGTGAGAAGTGACTCAAAAAGATATATTAATTCAAGATGCTGACTGTGGTTGGTCTGTTTCAAAGTCCTGCTGCTCTAGGCATGGGAGGTATTCATGTCTTGGAGTACATTGGAAATTAAATCCCTGGAATTGTTCAAAGTAGTTTGTGCTGCCTCTGTCTACAGCTTTCCCAAAGATTCTTGAAGACTCTTTCCTCTAGCTCTTTAAAATTAGTGAATAAAAGTTTGAGGTGATGCTCATTTCTTTTAAAACAAAATGCTTTGGTCAGTGTGTGTAGCTGTAGACGAGAATAAAACCAAGTGGAGGAACTTGCTAGAAATGTGGTTTCTTCTCTTAACAACAATTGGCGTGATACACTGAAATGAAAACTTCCCTTCCAGATGTATCTGTGGTGCAAGAATGTGGGTGCTGGAAGAGGGCTGGCCCTTGCCCTGCACATGGGAACTGATGGTTGCTGCAGTTTCCAAGAGTTATGTGATGTTAACACTCAAGGCCCACCTGGATCTGTTCCTGGGTGACTTGGTCTAGGTGCCCCTGCTCTTGCAGGGGGGTTGGACTAGATGATCTTCTAGGTCCCTTCCCATCCCTGACATTCTGTGATTCTGGAAGAGGAGCCTCTGGGGTACAGTGAGTGGCATGGCAAGCTGAGCTATCCTGCTCTAGTGCCACACGTTTTGAACACCTAATGTTTATAGTTTCTGGTTTGGACAAGTGGTTGTTTTTAAATCTTTACTCATTTTCAGCGTTGATTATCTAAAATACCGAAGGTATTGCTTACATAGTTTGTTTTATTTTGGTTTTGCTTGTTTGTTTTGTTCTTTTTATTCTGGGACTTAAATCCATTGTAGCAGGTTTTTTGTTTCCTGAGCAAGAAGATCTGGGAAGAAAAACTTGATTGTTTCAATATTCGTTTTGTTTCTCTCTTCCTCCCTCAGGATGACAACTGGGGCGAGACCACGACGGCAATCACGGGCACCTCTGAGCACAGTATTTCCCAGGAGGACATTGCCCGGATCAGTAAGGACCTGGAGGACAGCGTTGGGTTGGACTGCAAACGTTACCTGGGCTTAACGGTGGCCGCCGTGCTTGGACTCCTCGTCTTCCTCACCCCTGTAGCCTTCATCCTGTTACCCCAGGTCCTGTGGCGGGATGATCTGGAGCCGTGCGGGACGGTCTGTGAGGGACTGTTCATCTCTGTGGCGTTCAAACTCCTCATTCTTCTGATCGGCACCTGGGCTCTGTTCTTCCGCCAGCCCAAGGCAGATATCCCAAGGGTGTTTGTGTTCCGGGCCCTTCTCTTGGTGCTCATCTTCCTCTTCGTCTTCTCCTACTGGCTATTTTACGGCGTGCGCATCTTGGACACGAAGGACACCAACTACCAGGGCATAGTGCAGTACGCCGTGTCTCTGGTGGACGCCCTGCTCTTCATTCACTACCTGGCCATCGTGCTGCTGGAGCTGCGGCAGCTGCAGCCCACCTTCACCCTCAAGGTAGTGCGCTCCACGGACGGAGAGTCCAGATACTACAGCCTGGGACACCTGAGGTAGGTGCAAGGCCTCGTAGGCAAGCGTGGCTGTGCTGTGGAGCGAGGCCTCGGCTGCTCGTGTAGCTGTGGTGTTGCCTGGTCCTGAATCTTCCCCCAGAGGAGTGTCTCCAAACTTCTTCTAAGCAGGCCGTCCCCACACAGGAGTCTTGCGTGGCTTTGGAAGTGGGAAGAGCTGATGGAGCAGCTTCAGGCTGGTCGTTGGGCTAAGCCTGATGAGATCTTGAAGATCCTTCTTTAGGCTTCTTGCTCTGTCTTTTTGCTGGAGAAAAGGGGAGAGGCCTCTGTGTAGCCAGGGCTGTGCAGGCCAGAGCAGTCCTTGAGGCCACACCAGGCCAGTGCCTGTGCCATGGGCTGAAGGAAGGAGTGTCACTATGGGAGAAAGCAGCCTAATGTACTGTTGACAGTAACCATTTATCCTCACTGCCCTGCCTAGCCTAGTGCAAGGGACCTGAGTAAACATCCCTTGGTTGGATCCAGCACCATTGTTTGGATCCTGTGTGTGCCTTTTGTGGCCACTTGAAATGCTTGTGTTCAGGTGTTCGTGCTCTGCTCTGGTTACTGACAGGCTGGGGTGACCTGGAAGGGCTTAACCAAGATACGGTTAACCCCATGTGTGATCCCTGTGATCCAAAGGCTGCTTCCAGTGACTGGGGACTCTTCCTGTTTCCAGGATCTGAATTTTCCTGGAGTTTTGTGGTGGCTTGAGGAAAATCTATTGCATTTAGTACTTCTGAAGCAGTTGCCTTGATGCAACAAAAAATCTCCCAGCAGTTCAGGCATTTAGGAATAATACTTTTTAGTGAGTACTGGGGCACAGCTTTTCATGTTTTGTTTGATTTGGGTTTTTTGGGTTTTTTTTTGCAGTGTTATGCTGCTTCTGGCTTGGTTTTGTAGCATGGTGCTCCTTTTCTCCTAAGCATGGATGAGTTTGCTGGGTCAGATGTAACTGGAAGTGTTTGGGAGCTGTGCAGTATCTGTGGGTACAACACATGCATGCCCTGATTCCACCTTCCTGCTGTGATTAATGCTACCCTTAGCATAGGTTCAAGAAAGGACAGATGTCTCAATCTTCTTAATTCCAGTGTCCTGTGAAGCTCTCTAGAAATCTCTTAGTTCCTGTTCCTTGTGAAGGTAGCAACTGAGCTCAGAAGATGATTCCCCAGACTGTATGTGCACTTAAACATCTGTGCTCCTTATCCTGTCCAGACCCCTCTGGCATGCATGTCTATTGCTGATGGGGAGATTAGTGTCTGCTGGTAGGAGTCTAGGAACAGTCTCCTGCAGCCATTAGCTTAGCAGTGGAATTGCTTTGAAGCAGATTTAGTGGTTGAAGCACAAAGCCTGGGACTTGACTCCTGGATGTTGTTTCTAGTTTAATGGAAGGACTCCAGGCTCTTTACCTGGACTGGTTGTGGACTCATTATTTTTTCCTTCTCTGCAAAATGTGAAGGAGAGCCCCTCTTCTGTAATGGAAGAGCTCCCATTGACTTAATGAAAGATCACCTTCTGCATCAAAAAAAAACCCCAACAAACTAATATCTATTTATTTTCTTGTGAAATAAATTATTTAAAATAAAATTTTAAATCCTGCTGTGGTAACTGACAGACATTTAGAGCTAGGGAGCTGAAGAGAGGACTTACCAAAGAGTTCTCCTGTGCCACAGCCTTGTGTCTTGACATGTGCTCCAACAGTTCTCCCTCATAACTGCATTCTGCACAGGAAGGCCAGGATGTGTATGTATATGTGCCTATATCCACACACAGTGTGGGGGGTTAGTTTGCTTGGTGGTAGATGTGGGTTTGTGTTCAGAAGCATTCAGATTCTGTGCCTGCTGAAGTCTGTGTGCTTGGCTTTAACCCTGTTGGGGGCAAACAATCTGCTTGAGAATCAATATTTGAATAGCACGTGTTAGAAGCAATGTTCTCTCCAATTTTCACAGCAAGGTTTGGAAAAGCCTTGGGGGATGCAAGGGCAGCAAAGAGTTGTACAGCCTAGGGTGGAATCAGAGCTGTATAAAAAATATTAGTAACCACATTTGTTGGCAAGATCACTGCAGTTGTTCAGCAGATTGGACCCAAACTGTTGTAGGTGCTTCAGTATCTTCTGAGCAGGAGAGTCATCATTGCTGTTACCTTAGTTTCTGACAGGTGAGTGCAATGTGCATTGACAGGTTTTGGAACCAGTGTGTCTCTCCATCTTTACTGGTGTAAAAGGCTTGATCAGTGGCTGAATGTCTCCCAACTACAGGAGAGGTCTTTCTCTCTCCCTCTTTTGCTGTGCAGCTGGAATCTCCTCCAATTTCTAGAGGCTTAGAATTGTGAGGTGTTTATGTAAAAGGTGAGAAATGTGGGAACACCTGAACACCTTTGCAGCATTATTTTGTGTGGACAGGTGGTAGTAGCTGTGATGGTGCCTGCAAATACTGCTGCTGCCTCTGGGCTGCTTTTGCCACTGGGCATGCTTGCCTCATCCCAGCACTTTGAAAGGGGTCTTAGTTTGTGGATGGCCACCCAGAAAGAGGAAACCTGCTTTCACAGGTACAGCAATCTGACTGCCTCCTGAAATCAAAACCTTGCTGCCCCTGACCAGCCTTCTGTCCTTTTCATGGTTTCAAATACCTTAAAAGTTTTGCTCCCTGGATATCCATGGAGTCTTCCTTCTTGTTCTGAAGAAGCTGGTGGTGAGAAGCCTCTTGAGACCTCTCTTCTTGTTCAGTGTTGGTTCTTGGAGTAGCCCTGGACTTTCCACAAGTAAACTGGTTTTAGTCCAAGGTAGAAGCCTTCAAATTCTAGGTCTTTTCTGATAAGGCAAAGTGAGCTGTTATCTAAGCATGAGGCAAACAGACTTTCTGTGGGAGATGGGAAGAAGGCAAAGAGCTCAGCCACCCTTCTGGAAAACCCTGGTTTTTCCAGGCAGGGCACAGACAGGATTTTCCACCCTCCCTTGCTCCAGAAGCAGCAAAGAAGCTGGAAGTGCTGAGTTAAGTATTCTGCTCCACCCTGAGGGGCCTAGATCCAGGAGGGTAAGCATATTTGGGAGTAGTTTCCCAAATTCATATTCTAATCAACCTATTAATAGGCTGTCTTGGTCCCACCCCCAGCACTTTGGCTGTAACTTTTTCTTCTGGGAGGCTTGACTGCCAAAATGAGCATTCCCTTTGGCATCAGCTCAGGAGCTCAAGGGGGAGGTAAAAATTAAATTGGAGTCCCAACAAATGGGGTGCCAAGTCTCAGCTCACTGACTGCTCTTCTGCTCCTGGTAGCAAGGGTTGCCATGCAGCAGGAATGCTTTATGGTGAGATGTCTGGGTGAAGAGCAGGGAATGATGAAGGAAAGGTCAAGCCTGTGAGACTGCAAGAGGTTGGGTTGGGATGCTGGTGAGACATTTGAAAGCAACAACAAAGGGAAAGAAAGGATGGGGAAGGGTGATGGTAGATCACTTTTTGGTTGAAAGGCTGATAGTTGAGTGAGCTTAGGCCTGGATTTGCAACTGAGGCTTTGGTTTGTTCCTATGGACAGGGACACTGATGGCACCTTTCATCCATAGGTCAGCACCTTCTGGATGGCTCAGGAACTATGCAGGAAAGATCTTGTTGGAGAAAACTCTCCTTTTCTGTAGTTAGGATGCTGAATCTATTCCCTTCATCTCCAGTGAATACTCTTCCCCACCCTAGAGCTTTGCTAGTCTCTGCAGCTCAAGAAAATGCATGGCTTCAAACACATGTTGTAACTGCTGACCTCATACATAGACTGAATGTTAGGTTGCAGTATAATCTTGTTTTTCTGAAGTTAAAAATGTCTGAGAGTGGGTCTTTCTCCTTTTTGCCCATCCTTGCAGTAGGGGTATGAAGAGCAGGTCTGGGATAGTTTGACATGTCAGGCTGTATGAGGTACTGAGAACCTAGCCTGCTTTTCTGGCCAGCACTGCCTGTACCTAAGTGTTACCCATCTGTGTTTGGATGGATGTTTGTGAAGCTGCAGAATGAGCACTGGTGCACACTAGTGCAATGTTGTACCTGCCCAGCTGAAAAATCCTGCTGAAGTTAACTCTGGGTTTGTGTGCTCTCCCTTCCACCTCACTGAACCAAGTTTGCTTGGTCTGTGTTCACAGAGACTAGAGGAATTACCCTGACCCTCCTTTCTCCTTGGGGTTTCTTCAACCCTCCCCATCTTCCATGGTGATAAACACTGTGATGAAGGAAATTTAGCTGATGAGATTTTTACCTCATTCTGGAGCAAATCATGTTATTAACTGCCTTGCTGCCTTGATTACAGGAGCTTCCTAGAACAGTATGTTGCACAGATGAGCTGCTTTGCAGAGCAGCTCTGTCACCAGAGAATGCAGCCTGTGTGAAATGAGCCTGGTTCCTGGTTTTCTCTGTCCTGAAATCTGTACAAAGCACCCTGAGGAGCCTGTGTGTGTCACCCACCCTCACCTATCACCAAACCTGATGAGGACCAGCACTGAATAGTGTCTCTTCCCAAGAAGTTCTGGGATGGCTGGCTTAAAAAGGTGTTAATTGCATCTGCAAGTGTGAAGCTTCTGAAGAAACTGAGTGTCTGCTCCAGAGCAGCTTCTTTTAAGCACTAATTTAAGAGGTGTCAGACTTGTGACCTCTAAATCCCTGTCTTTCCAGCACCACTTGGCACAACCACTTGGGTTTTTACAGCCACCTTTTAGCAGCTCTGTAGCTGGGCTGCTTCTCCATGCCTCCCATTCTTGAGCTTGCAGAACAATCCATCTGCAGGTGTGTGGCAGGGGCAGCTGAGCATTGTCACCTTTCAAACACCCCATGCAGTCTGGGGCTGAACTAATAATGACTTAATGGGAAGAAGGCTTCCAACTGCATTCTTAGTCATTCTGAGTCACAGGCTGTACCTTCCCCCTCCTGCTTGTGTCTGCTCCTGCATCCTCCAGGAGGATGGTGATGCTGTAAAGAGCAGTTCACCTGCTTGCTCTTGTCATCAGGGTACCCATGGAATTGCAGTAGGGAATCTTCCAGTGACCTTTGGAAAAAAGAAGTGTCCTATTCCCTGCAGAGTAGAGAGCAGCCTCCTTTGATGCTGCAGATGAGTTATGGGAGTGAAGCCTTGTTCTGTTTTCCAGGGCTCTGTTTGGTGATGCACGAGGTGTCTTGTCAGCAGGGTTCAGCCAAGACTTTTTACTTCTGTCAGAGCAGCCCCCCATTAAGAAGATGGTTGTGGGCAGCAGTGACCAGCAGAGCCCAGGAGCAGCAGGTGCTCTCCTTAAGGGAGAGCCTAGGATGGGCTGTCCCTGTCTGACTGCACAAACAGCTCCCCTGGGGGTTACTGATGTAGCAAAGCCTGTCCCCAGAGCCTGCTCCAGCTCTGGTTTTCTGGAAGGAACATGGTTTTTTAGCCTCTTGCCTTCCTGCACACACTTTCCAGAAGAGTTTATGTTATGCTTTTACACACAGAGCTGCTCTTCTTTTTGATAAAGATGACAAGAGCTCAGAGAATGCCCACAGACCCCTTTCCACCTCTGTCTCCTCCCTTTCTGCTCTTAACCCTTGTGCAGACACTACCTCTTCTCCCCTCCACACTCCTCCCAGGGAAAAGCTGAGACCACAGCCCAGGTACCAGTTGTGTTGCACTGCTGCAGATGCACCAGGCAGCAACGACCAGTGGTGCAGGGTAATTGTTATACCCTGGAGCAGCCTCACATTTTTGGCATACTTAATACTTTACAAGTTTACAAGCCTACTTGTAAGTGAAGGGCCTGCTGTCAATTATTAATCCTTCTGGCTAATACAGTAGTACTTGCTCCCTGATGGGGAGCTGCTAGACTTCATCCTTCTGAAGGATGGTGTGGAGGAAGTGCCACTGGTTTCATCTCTAGGGATTTCCCTTCCTGGTGGTTTGTCTTTCAGAATCAACACTGCCCAGAAGAACAGCATGTGCTCCAGCCTACCCTGTACTTAAGGGGTTTGTCATGTAATTTCTTTTCCCTTCCCTCCGAAGTGCTTGTGTGTACCACCCACAGAGACAGATGGATTCCCTAAGCTGCTGAGCAAATTCTGTGGCCATGAAGTTTTGGGGTTTTGTTGGGTTTTTTTTCTTTTTGGTTTGGTGTTTTGCTTTTTTTTTTTGGTTGTTGTTTGTTTTGGGGTTTGTTTTTTTTTTAAGCATTTGAAGTTAAAAGTAAAAATCCACCTCCTCAACCTTTGACATCTGTTTCTTGTGGCAAATGATGAAATACAAATATTCTGCAAAGGAGTGAGCTGCTTGCCCTTTAGGGATAAAGAGGAGTCTCATTTTTTTGTTAAAAGTTCAAGAAACTGAATGTACAGTTCTCATACAGTGCAACTGAGTGATGTCAAAAAAGACTGGAAGCTAATTCCTAACTCTGCTCTGAAGGAATAAGGGTTCATAGAGAGTTGAGTGGCAGTAGAAGAATTAACTATATCCACCCTCCAACTGGTGGCAGGATTTTTTCTCATAACTTCAATTCCCTGTCCAGCACTTACTCCCCTTAAACGAACCTCTGTGCTTAAATTCCCCTTGTGCAGTTTAGGTCAAGTGGGAACCTCAGCTTTAAGTTTTGGGGAGGTTGTTCCCTGGCTTAGAGCAAAACAGGCTCCTGCCACAGCAGGAAGGACCTGGGGGTCCTGGTGGACAGGGGGATGACCATGAGCCAACAATGCACACTGGGATGCATTAGAAGAAGTGTGGCCAGCAGGGCAAGGGAGGTTCTCCTCCCCCTCTATTCTGCACTGGTGAGACCCCACCTGGAATACTGTGGCCAGTTTTGGGCACCCCAGTTCAGAAAAGACAGAGATTTACTGGAGAGAGTCCAGCACAGGGCACCAAGCTGCTAAAGGGAGTGGAGATCTCCCTGCTGAGGAGAGGCTGAGAGAGCTGGGGCTCTTTAGCCTGCAGAAGAGGAGACTGAGGGGGGAGCTCAGCAGTGTCTTATCAGTATGTTCAGGGCAGTGTAGGGAGGATGGAGCCAGACTCTGCTCAGTGTCATCCAGTGACAGGACAAGAGGCAATGAGAGTCAGTTGGAGCACAAGAGGTTGAGGGGAAACACAAGGAAAAACTTGTTCCCAGTGAGGGTGGCAGAGCCTGGCAGGGGCTGCCCAGGGAGGTTGTGGAGTCTCCTGCTCTGGAGACATTCCAGACCCACCTGGATCTGTTCCTGGGTGACTTGGTCTAGGTGCCCCTGCTCTGGCAGGGGGGTTGGACTAGATGATCTTCTAGGTCCCTTCCAACCCCTGCCACTCTGTGATTCCATGACCTTAGCTGCACTCTGGGGACTGCCACCTGGCCTGTGCTCCTGCAGTCCTGCTGGAGTGTCACCTGTGTCCTTGCTGGGGCTGGATTATTGATGCTCAGCTCAGAGCTGCAGAGCACACCCCTGTGGCCCCTGCGTTGTTGAGTGGCTGGATGCTGCCTGCAAAATGAGGTGGCACTTGCTTGTGCAAAGCTTGCTGGGGTGCAGGGGTGCTGTGCAGGGAGTGCTGGACTGCATTTGGGCAGCTAATGCTCTGCTGTGGGCAAGGGTCTGCTCGCAGACAGCAGCAGTGCTGCTTCTGTAGGGCTGTCCCTAGAGGCTTTGCAAGGAAATAACTCTCCCAGGTGGTGTGGGAGAAATCCTAGACGTTGAAGCTGCTGTATTGACTCAAATGGCAAGCTTCAGTCAAAATCTGGCTGCATGAATCCTGTCCCCTGCTGGGGGTCAAGTAAGAAGTGGTCCCCTTTGCAGAGAGCACCCTGCCAGGCTGCTGTTGGAACCAGAGCTGAATACCAATGTTTCATGGCCACAGCCTTGGAATGTGAAGTCTGATTACTGCACTGAAGCTTTGCTGCCAGGAAAAGCTTTGAACATTTTGTGTTGTGTGCTTGGAATTAAAGTTGCATTTTTCAGTTTTCACTCAAAAAAAAAAAAGCCCTCAACTCTATCATCTCCACCCCCCAGAAAACAAACACACAATAAATAAAAAACCCACAAAGAAAATCCCACCCCACCCTTAGTTAATTCATAACTACTAATGTAACTTGAAGAATTCCTTATAGGATGCATGCTCAGGCTTTAAATTATCTTTTGAATATGCAGACTCTTATAAATTTCTTGCCATACCTGCTAGTTCCTGCATATTTTTTTCTTTTGAGGCTCAGACTAATCAAAAGTCCAGCAGACATGTGTGTAAGCAAGGAGGAAAAGTATTGCTGGCATGGATTATGCTGCTCTTGGGGACTCTGAAATGGTAATCCAAGTTGTCATATGTTGCTGGGTGTTTGAGTGGGGCTCAAGTTGGAGACTAATGGGTGCCCTGAAGCTCAGGGGAGTCTGGTGTTTTTTTTTGTTACATGTCTGCACTAATAGATTCTTGTGTGCAGGGAAAGCTCTTGGTCTTGCTCTTAGCTCATGTGTTCAGAAGGTAAAGCACACTTTGGTGTTTTCCCATCCTGTGTGTGGTGTCATCCCTGTTCCATTTTCCCCTCCCCACCCCCCTGACTTCTTTGAAACTCCCTAAATCCTAAATATAACCTCAAGTGTGCAGAAACTGTTGAAAGAGGTTAATCCTTCCTTATAAATAATCAAACAGAGGTACACACCTCTATTGCATAAGTGTTTGATCATAGTTTCATGGCACTTCTTAAACTAATGATGCTACAAAAAAAGCCCTGTTAATGGTCTGATCCTTCCCTGCCTCCCAAAGAAGTCGTCTGGTTACTGTCAAGGTTTAGGGTCAGAGCCATTTACTAGACCTGTAACAGATGCTCTCTGTTAAACTCTCTCCCTTCCCAAAGGGGAAGAGAAAGAGAATAAAGGAGTCAGATTTATGGATGAGAAAACCAGCACAGCTTTAATGAAAATAATAATAAAGTGGAATATATACACATTTTTATATCCACTTTGTGCACATGTGTAGCTACAGGCTGCTCCCAGAGGAGCAGATCTTGCCTCTCCTCCCTGACTCAGCAGGCCTACAGGGAACCAGTTGTAGCCCAGATGTGAAGGAGAAGGTCTCCTGCCCCAGGCCACATCCCTTGAGGTGAAGAGCTGGGCACAGTGGATACCCTGTGGATGGCACCTGATTGCTGTGTGCTTGGTGTTTGGTCCAATTTGCAGCTGAGCTGAAAGAAGCCTTTCACAGCTTTGCTTCTGCTTCAGTGTGAGCAGATGGCACTTGGGGTTCATTGATTGTTTTTGTTCCCAAGTAAGAAAGTTGGTGTTCTCACTAGCTCCCTAGATACCCTAAGGCTTTGTCAAACTGTGGTGTGGAGGCAGACTGCTTGGGGTGCTGGCAGTGCACTTGGAAAGCCCATTTCTGAGCTCTGATGTGTAGATCCAGTAGCTGATATTCTTCAGATCTGGTTCAGCTTCTGAGGGTGCTGAGTTGGGCTTGTGCTGTGGATGTCTGGGTGTGCACTGGTTCCACTGGGGGTGTCTGAGGCATGGGCATGGGCAGCTCCTTTGCTCTCTGTGGAACTGCTTGGAATGAGCCCAAGCTGTTGGTGCCTGAAAGATGCTCTTGTCCACTGGCTACTCTGTGAGCTACACAGTTTCTATGGAGTGGTTCTGCTAGGGATCTGCAGGGTAAGTGCTTTTAAAACATCCACTCACACACAGTGTGTGTGGACAGGTGCTCTTGGGGTAGGAGGATGCAAGTGGTTTGCTTTGGAGCCTGCTCCCCTGGCAGGTGGCTGCTTCAGCTCTGGGAGAGGAGTTTGTCATGCTGAGGCTTTCCCAAGCTGCTCTTTCAGATGCAGCCTCTGAAGCTGCTCTTGTACATTCAGCTACCTGTCCCAGTGGATGGGCTGAGGTCCCAGGTCCCAGTGGATGGGCTGAGCAGGGGCTTAAGCCTCTCTTGTGAAGAGTCCCCTGTCTCCCATAGGAAGCTCTTCTGGTGCTACAGGACTTCCATTGGTTCTAAAACTCACATTAGGTCTTTGCAGCTTATTGTTTATTTCATTTTCCATCTGATGAATATGATATTAGGGGTTGCAGGTGTCCCCCCTTGGCACTGTGTGCCATGAAAAGTGATGTTCCCTCTGTTACTGAGGAATTGTGGTGCCATCACAGTATCTGACCTCAACACAGTGACTGTCTTTTCCTTGTAAATCAGATTATTAGACCATAATCATATTATTTTTTTGGACTACTCTTTGAGTGAAAGGATTCTTCTCCCTTCCTCCTCTTCCTCCTCTCCCCAAAACAACAACAAAAAAACCCTGATCTGTAAATAAATCCCCCTCTCATTCAGAAAGTCTGTACATTGAAATCCCTTCTGCATCATCAGTGAACTCAGCTGGTGTGTGGATTCTATTTTTTTTTTCTCTCAAAACAAGAGTTTTGACACAGAATACTCTCTCTTTGGGAGAACATTAAAAAAAGTTGTTTGGAGGAGACAGGTCCGTTGGGAACCGTTTGATTAAATAACCCCAGACTTCCTCAGCTAACGCAGCCCTGATCAGACATCTTGGACAATTCATCTTGGTGGATTTTAGGTGTGTGGCTCAGCCCAGACTCTGATGCTGCAGGATTTGCATCTGTAGCAAGCTAAGGCAGTGGGTACTCTGGCAGCAAGCAGCTCAGCTCTGTCTTTTCTAGACAACAGCAAAGCCAGTATTTTGATTATGTACACACACTTCTTTCCTTGTGCTTTGCTTCAGTGTAGCACTGGCTTGTTTTCCTGGAAATCCTCATAAAAAACCCCCAACAATTTCCAGATTGGTGAGGCCATGTCATAGAAGGCAAACAGAAAAAAGCCAAAATGGCTGCTGAGGTACAGAGTATGGTGAGACATCAAGTATCAGAATCCCACAGAGCAGGGAGTATTCAGGCAAAACTGCTCCTGACTTACCCTTGGAGAGAAAAAAATTGGCACTAGTTGCTGCCTTTGTGTCACGTAGACCCCTCCTCCACTGTCTTGGATGCCCTGGAGAAGTTAATTCATCACTGTTTGTAAAGGACTCTGCATTTCTCTGCTGCCAGATGCCACTGAGCTACCCTGTACTTTGTTGGGTCTCCTTGTTTGCTTTCCCTCTTAGCAGCAGGCTGTGACATGGCCTTCTTCAGGGAGACAGTAATAATAATCATCATTTAAAAAAGCAACCCTCCAACTACACAAAAGGCAAAGCAACAACACATCAAGCTTTACTGCTACTGCCTACAAGGAAAATTCCATTTCCAGTAGGCCACTGGCCTGTGCAAAGGGGTTTGTTGTCATGCCATAGGTTTTGAGTCTGAACTGTTGTGTGAAAATACTTTTTGTCTTGCTATGGTTGGGGTTTTTTTTTCCTGTGCTGGTGGATGCCTTGAAATACACTGGGCTGCCAGATCCTCTTCCTAGGATGCCAGGAGGCTCCTCACTCTGACCTTCTCCAAGCAGGCAGTTAAGGATTGCATTTTTCTGTTCATTTTCTTCCTGCCCCTCCCCATTCTTGTACAATCACAAACACCAGCTCAGTTTGAAGTGCTGAGTGAATGAATGCAGTGGTCAGTGTGGTGCTGAGCTCCTGAGACACTGCTGCAAGGAAACAGCCTCCCAACGTGGGCTCTGGGAAGGCTGCCAGTTTCCATTCCCAGCAGAGTGGGCACAGAGGAGCCTTTGCTGCAGCCACCTCACCTTGCTCTCCAGGCAGCAGAGAAAATCCTCAAAAACCTGCATTTCTGTTGGGAGACATCAGGTTTCCTTTCTGCTTTTGCTTTGCTCCTCCAAGTGCTTATTTGCTCCCTTCTCCACACTCCTTCTGGTGCACAAGTGCCTCAGGTCTCTTTCTGCCCTGCTGGAGGCTGCTGTGCCTGTTTGGGGGAAGCCTCACTGTTGTCCAGCTCCTGTGTGGGACAGGGCTGGCTGTCCTGAGCTGCACAGGGTGAGGCTTCCCCTTGATGTGGGTGAAGAGGTTGAGCAATGCAGCCCAGAAGGCTCTGATTCAGCCTTCTCCTCATTCTTGATCATTAGTGTGACCCTTCTAATTTTCTTGTCTGGAGCATCTTGGCTTTTATATATATATATATATATATATATATATATATATATATAAAAATACATAAAATATATAAAATATATATAATTATATACTTTTTTCTCTTTAAAAGATAATTGAGGAGTTGTAGAACACGTCTGACTATCCTGCTGTGCTTAGGATGATTGGAGATTTAAATGGGCCAATAGAAACTGATGTTTAATTGCATTTCTCTCTTTAGAGAGCAGACCCTCTGTCAGAGTGGGGTATCTCAGCCTGTGCTGGATTTCTATCAGCAAAAAATAGGTGGGCTTCAATTTTCAGAGCAAAGATGGATGCTTGTTGACACTTAAAAGCTTTCTTGTGTTTGGATTTTGGGTGCATCTGCTGCTGAATTGGTGGGGTAGGTTATTTAGTGTGGGGATGGAAGGGCTAGTGGGTGGGGAAAGCTGGCATCCTGGTGATAACACTCTCTGTGGACTCCAGGGAAAATGTGTATATGTCAAAATAAATGACTCTTCTGTGAGGTGCTGTTGAGGTCCAAGCAGGGCACCTAACAGAGCACCTCCCAAATGTTTCCTACTGCTGGGGTGGAAGTCCCAGCACTGTCTGAAACTAGTGCATCAGCAGAGTATAATTCTGTTCATTTTTATCTGCTTGGGTTTAGTTGGTTCTAGTTTTCCAAGCATTGCACTCTGAAATGAAACTTGCCTTCCTGGGAAACTGGACATGGAAAGGTTTGGTCATGTTTGAATGGAGCCAGAAGGGTGAATATATGCTGCTGCCACATCACTTCTTTTGTAACATTTTATTTTTAAGCTGCAGTAGATTCATGGTAGAAACTGTAAGTTTGGTAGGGATAAAGAAATGGTTTTTCTCTTGTTCTGTGTCAGTGCCTACATGTGTATGGTAGTGGGTCAACCTGTACTCTTGCATTAAAGGAAAAATATTTCCTAGATTAAATCATAGAATAATCAGAATCATGATTAAATAAATAGTGGCTTTTTATTATGTGTCAGTAATTTAATGCTTAAAGTGAGTTGCTTTTGACAAGCCTGATATGAGGAAAATATGAAGGACCAGTGCCTGAAAGGTAAATCTTATTTAAGATACCCTAGATGGATACAAAAGACCCCAGCAAGCAGTCCTAAAGATGGAATTTGCTTCAAAAGCTAAATTAATCATCTTAAAAGCACACAGCTAATGAAATACATGGCACTGCACCATAACACTGACTGATGCAGGCACACAGTGAACAAGTCTGAGTTTGTTCTTCTTTCTCAGAATCTTGTGAGTGGGCTGGCTGATGAGTGGGATGGGGGCAGCTGGAGAACGAGGATGGCAGAAAGTGTGTGTCTGTGTTTAAATGACTGGGGTGTGATGCAGAAGTTTGACTATTAGCACAAAGGACAGGAAAATTAAAACCTCTCCTCTGGGAGTGTGCACTGAATCCATAGTTGTGCTGAGAATTGAATTTAGATCTTAATTTGCTGGTGTCTTCTTTTCCCACGTTCCCATCTGCATAATGTTTTCTTCCTGTGTTGTAATGTGTGTGAGTACTCAGAAGAGGCTTTGTTGCTAAGTGTGAACTTCACAATTAACTGTCAACAAACGTGTTGGCAGTTCCCTTCTCATTTCTGGGGGTTCAGAATGAAGTTGTGTGGGTTCTTGGCAAACTCCACCTGGCTGAATCAGTGATCTTGGTGCCTTGAGCAGAGCGATGCCACGCAGGGGATGGAGGCAGAGCAGATGGAGAGGGCTGTGTGCTAGATCCTGCACTCGTGTTGGCAGCTTGAAACAGCTCTGACCCATTTGGAAGTCCTGCCCTATTTGCTTGTAGTGGTACCTCTGGAAATGATTGCAGAAGATACCTCTGGGTTGAGCCTTTCCTGCTGCTGGCACCTGTGCAGTTTTGCTTCTCTATGTCATCATTTTATCCAGAGGCATCCCTTCAAAGGGGTGGCAGGGAGTGTCACTCATTCTGTCCCTTGCCTGGGATTTAACAGCCAATACTGAGGTAATCCCTTCTCTGGCAGACATTCTCCTCAGGCATCGATCTTATCTTGCTGTGAAAGCTGAAGAGATTGTGCTCTGCTGGACTGGAGGAGAGCTGAGAAGCTGTGAGGTGGGGCTAGAAGTAACTCAAAGGGAAAAGCATCCATCCTGAGCTGGTACCTCCATGCAGGCCAGCCAGCTGCAGCAACACCAGAGTGGTTCTCTAATCTTCAGCCTGGGCAAGGCCTCTGTGTCACAACCATCACACTGCTGAGATTTTATTCTGGGTTTCCAATTTGTGTTGTCCTTGCTTAGGAAGTTCCTGTCATCCTCCTATTGCACTGAGGACAGAGACATTCATCTTGCATCTCAAATGAAATTGCAGGTCCTAGAGAGACTGATATTCTGCATCTTGCACAACTGTAGCTGTGCCAACCACATTCTCAACAATGTGGCTGTTTCTTGGGTGGATTGGTTTGTTTGTTTTATTGTATTTTAAGGAAACACAGTAATGTGTTGCATTTTGAGGGGGTTTGTCCTGTGTTGTTTTTTTTCCCCCTAGCATCCAGCGAGCTGCACTGGTGGTTCTGGAAAATTACTACAAAGACTTCACAGTCTACAACCCAGCCTTGTTAACAGCCTCCAAATCCCGGGCAGCCAAGCACATGGCTGGCCTGAAGGTCTACAATGTTGATGGTAAGTGAGGTGAAATGTAGTCTCTGAGACTGGGTGGGATGGGGAAGGGCTGGGACTGCTTTAAGCATTGTTATGCACACATTCACACCTCTTTGCTTTGCCAAATCCTTGTCTCTTGCTGGAAATCTTCCTGACAGGTGCTGAGTTTGCCTTTTCAGGTGACTTTACAGATGGGTTGAGCCCACAATAAGGCTTTTGTCTTTGCCAGGTTGAAATAGCCAAGTTTTGGGTCAGGCTTAATTATTAGGTGGCTTGACAAGAGCTTGTTTTAAGCAGCCACTGCTTTTTGTCACCCTTTGCTCATCTGCATTGAGCACAACTTTTAACTGAAACGAGTTCCCTGGTCTTGTACTGTGCTGCTTCCACAGGCAGCCTTCAGGAGAGTGAAGGAGGTTGATACCACTGTGAGGAAGAAGTGACTGTGAGCAGCAGCCACCAGTGAAAGCAGAGCCCACCAGCCTGCAGCCATAGCACTGCATTAGCTGTGCCTGGCTCACGTGGGGCTGTGCTCCCAGGTCGTGCTAGTGCAAAGCAGTTCATGGAAATTCAGAGACAGATAACTCTCCTGCTTGAGATTTGCCATTCTACAAACCTCTTTCAAACTTTGGGGCTTGAGAGAGGCCTGTGGGAGGATGGACAGGTGGATAAAGGAGTGAAAACTGGACTTAATCACTTGACACTCTTAAAACTTATCAGTGAAAGCTGGGCTTGATAAGCAGGGTGTGCCCAGCCATCACAGCCCTTATAAACTGCACATTCCTTTGATGGAAGAGCTGAAGCTGTGTAGGGAAGCTTTTAGAGTGAAGGATGGCTGAAATCCTGACAAGATGAGGTAGGGCACATCCTGCCCAAGAATTCGTTAGTATTGAAAGGCTTTGAGATCTGGAAGGGAAAAGAGACTTAACTGGGCAAGGTGGCTCTGTATGCAGGGTGTGCAGACCAAAATATGAAGAATATCTGTCATATGGAAACACATGAGACATTATTGGTTTGTCTTCAACAACATTTTGGTGCCCTATGGGTATAGAGCTTTTTAATTGCTTTTTAATTCCATTTTTTGGTGACTGCAGAAGTTTCAAAGGCCTTATTCTAAATGTTTCCCATAACCTGATGCAGCACTCCTCAGACTGTCAAATGAACTGCAGATTTAAATCCTTACAGTCAGATAGATGCCCCCATCCTGACAGAGTGAAGGGGGAAGCAGTAGGTAGGGTGAAGGGCTTGCCTGTCCTATGGCCCCTGCTTTCTGGAGTGTAGACAATCTCAGGTGGGAGACACTGAATTGAGCTGGAAAGGGGAAGCAAACAGACTTGCTCTATATTTATTTATTTTTTTAGAGCTGAAATCTTTTATTCCAGCTGCTCAGTGTCAATGAGGCCTGGTGTGTGAAAGTCAGGGCTTCCTGACCCTATGGGTGATGCACACCATTGAAACCCCAGAGCCTGCCAGGCTGGCTGCAGGATGTGCCACAGCTGGATTGTCTTCTCCTGACACATCTCTTCAGGAGGTGACAGGGTCTCTGTTCCTGCAGCACCTGTTGGGACACTGGTATTCAAGTTCAGAAGGAAAACTGCCTCTCTGGTGGTGTCAGTAGCTTAGGAGATGCTAGCTCACAAAAGTCAGTTAGAAGGAAGCAGGAGCAAGCTCTGGATGGCAGGCCTTTCCAAGAGTCAAGATTTGTGAGCCTGCCAGTGCCTTAAAACTCGTGCCTTCCCTTCTGGGGCAGTACCAAGTGCCCAGGCTGCTCCTTGTGCAATGCCACTGCCTTTGTGCATTTGGAAATCTCAGGCTTAGAGGCATGTATTTAAGAAGATTCTCATCCATTTTATGAAGGAGAGTTTAGTTCTGGCTGCAGCTTGCCTTGGCATCCTGACAGTCTTTTACACCCTCCATGTGAAAAGACAATAATGCTATTAAGGCAGCCTAATTTGTTGGCAGCTTTTGTGTTTGATACTGAGCAGCCAGGAAGGAAAAAAACCCTCTCTTAGACTGGGGAAGCTCACCTTCAAAACAAGGCTTTTCACCACTAGGCACAGTCAACGAGGCAAATTACAGTTCTAACCCAAATTTGGGAGCTGGTGTCTTTCTGGAGTCATATGCTCCATTTCAGGGCTATCTAAGCCTGAAGTGTTGGGCTCTTTAGAAGCTGTCTGTGTGAATGCTTGTCTTTCCCACTGCTGAGCTTCAGGCTTCTGTCTTGGAATCTGGTTTGTGCTTTTTAGGAAAAAAAATTAAAAGCTGCCTTTGCATGAGCAGAACCATTTGAAGCATGTCTGTGCAGTCGATTGGCCTTAACCACTGTCAGTTGAGTGTGGGCTCTCAGAGCAGTTAGTCAGAAAAGCAGCACTTGGTGGTTTGGAGGCAGTCCTAGACTTCCCTGTTTTCCCTCTGGGTAGACCCACCTGCACCCCTATCTAGATCTGAAGGGTTGGTAGACTCTTCTGGGGCAACATTTTTTTTCCTTTCTGCCTGAACAGCCAGAGAGCTGTGAGCTTCACTTCATGGCAGAGCTGCAGATGAAGATGCTGTGTGGGATGTAAACAGCAACAAGAAGCAGTAATAGTAGATGCTGCTGAGAGTGCCATGAGAAGCTACTACCCATATAGTAGCAGCACTGCTGCTTTGACAGTATCTGCCCTTCTGGAAACCCCTGTGCTTTGTCTAAAGCTGCTGCTGCTGCTGCTGCACCCTGGTTTTCCTCTCTGCGCATCACTGTCCAGAGTTTGGCTGTTGTTCATTCATCTCCACGTCTCATGATGCTCTTGTGTTTGTCTTTCTCCTTCCAACTCCTCCCTCCTTGTGCTCTCACACTGTCTCGTTGCTGAAATGTGGTGTGTTCCAGCTGCCCTTGCCTTCAAACTGAAAACACATGTAGCGGGTGGTAAGTTGTGCTTTTGGCACGTGCACCTCAGCTGTGCCTTTCTGTGTGTTGCCTGAGATCCTTCATCCTTTCTGGCTTGGGTGTGGTGTTGGGAGATGTGGTCTAGGGGGTGAACTTGCAAGTAGGGTTAATGTTGGACACGATGATCCCAAGGGTCTTTTCCAACCTGAATGATTGCGTGATCCTGACTAACCGCCCTCGTCCGCGTGCCAGAGCCCCCTCTCTCAGCCCGACCTGCCTAGCGGGGTTCCTGCCAGAGGACTGGGGAAGGCTGGAGCCACAAGAGGGCTTGTGACAGATGCTGTGGCCTGCTGGTCTGCCCCAGCCCTGTGACAGTAACAGCACCTCTCTGGTTTCTGTTTCACTCCCTCTTCCCTCCCCAAGGGCCTGGCAACAACGCGTCGGGGCAGTCCCGGGCCATGATCGCGGCGGCGGCTCGGCGCAGGGACTCCAGCCACAACGAGCTCTACTACGAAGAGGCCGACCACGAGCGCCGCGTGAAGAAACGCCGCGCCAGGTAAAGCCCTCCCCTCCTGGCTGCTGCTGGCCCGGGGGGCTTCCCAAGCCTGACATGAGGGGGGACACAGCCCTGCTGAAGAGCTGGGGGTTGGCTGTAGATCCGTCACGGCAAAGGAGCGTGTGAAACGCGGATGCTGGAGCTGGAATAAAGAAGAGCCTGGCTCTATCATGCAGATAAGCTAATGCCATGGCATGGATTAGGGAACAGTCCGGTGCTTGACGAATCTGTAGTTACTTGCTGTAGGAAATCCCATTATTTTTATCCCTGCTCAGGCTTGTTATCTCAGCTCCAGTAATCCAGGGACAGAATGAATGGAAGTGCTTGGTGCTGCCTATTCATGAGCAAGGAGAATGTCTGCAGACATTCAAGCAGTTTGCCTGCCCTTTTCAATGAGCTGGGGAGGGAAGACATGCCCAGAAGTGGTTAGGTTTGTCACACTTAGGCTGCAGAGTTGATGCTTTGTTGAGGTGACCCAAGATAGTGCCTCTGTTTGCTCTGGAGCCTAATTACAGTTTGTCGTTAGCATACCTAACAGTGTGAGGCAAATTGCTTGTGGACAAGCACCCCTGAGCTGAGCTGTGCTTGGAAGGAATGTGCCGTAACCAGGAGGAGCTGGCTTGTTTTGTGTTTTCTTTTGGCAGTTTATATTTCATTGGGAAAGTGCTGGCACACTGTATCCCTGAGCTTGCTTCAGTCTGACCTGTGCTCTGTAGCCTCTGTCTTTTGGGCTGACTTCCAGCCTCGGAGCAATAGGAACTTAAATTTTCCTCTGCGTGCAGCGTAGCATCCTAACTTGGGCACATCCATCTCCCTTGCTTGCTGAGTCTGGTTAGACAGCTGCTTAGTTAGAGGGAAACTATCAGTCACTAGACCAGGCCAGATGTTTTCAAGGAGGAAGGACAGAGCTGCAGAAAAAAAAAAAAAAAAAGGACAGGAGGAGATTAGAAACTGATTTCCACCCCCTGCCTCCACCAAGTCAAATTAAACAAAAGGGGCAAGGGTCAGGGCTTCTCATGCTGTTCCTTGTATATAGCCTAAATGCAATGTGCTGTACCTCTGCTTGTCGTGAGGCAGCTTCCCTAGTTTTAAGATGCTTTGGGTATTAAAGGTAGTGTGGACTGCAGTTGAAGATCTAGTGTGAAAAAAAGTCCTGTCTGGAAGAAAAAAAGAGTTTTGTGAGTTGAGTCTTCCATTATCGTTGCTTTTTCCTCACTAACTGCAGTATAGGCCCTCGATTGTGACTTAGCATTAGGCTCATTTGCAGGTGTTGTATGGCATCTGTTTGCCTTTTTATGGCCTGCTCTTGGTGTTTGCTCACCTGTGCCAATGCAGGGGTGGTTTGCAGAGGACATCTCTGGTGCACTGTGTTCAGAGTGAAGCCAGGAGCCCCGTTGCTGCTCGGAGGCAGAGTGCAGAGCAGTCACTGGGCAGCACAAGTTCCCTACCCCTCTGGAGGGAGCAGACTGCAGCTTGTTAGCACAGAGTCTGTGCAGTCTGTGTCCTGAGGTCATGGCAGTTTGTAGGCAGCCTCTTCCCAGCTGCTTGCCCAGCCTTACACATCAAAGGGCAGTATTGCAGGCTGGAACCGTTGTTTGCAAGGACAGGCATTAAACTCCAGGCAGCTGTGAATTGTTTGAGTGTGTAGCTGATGTTTATGCAGTGTTGGCAGAACCAAGTATGACACTCAGGCTTTTAAAGTCTTCATGTGGGTTTATGACCCTCAATTGCTGGATGGCTTGCACAAGGAAAGAAAAGCTGCTGTCTGTCCCTCAGACTGTCAGTAGAGAAGATTTCCAGTGCCTCAGGAGCAGAGGTGGGAATAGGAGCTTTTCAATCCTAACTCCCAGGCCCTGCCTTAACCAGAGACCCTATCCAATTGTTACAACTCTCACTGTCCTGCTTTCCCTTCTGCAGGCTTGTGGTTGCAGTGGAGGAGGCTTTCACTCACATCAAACGCCTGCAGGCAGAGGAACAACAGAAAGCTCCAGGAGAGATGATGGACCCCCGAGAAGCAGCCCAGGCAATCTTCCCCTCCATGGCTAGAGCTCTGCAGAAGTACCTTCGTACCACCCGCCAGCAGCAGTATCACAGCATGGAGAGCATCTTGCAACACTTGTCCTTCTGCATCACCAATAACATGACACCAAAGGTAAGGCTGTCTGCTGGCAGGAGGGAGAGAGGGGTGACCTGTCTGTGTGTGCCTGGGGAACAGCAAATGGTCAGGGGAGGTGAGTGGAGGACTCCAAACACAGTCGCTGTCTCTGATGTGATCAGTGCATTGTAGATTCTATTGGATCTTAAGGGGAAGTCATGTTTCCTCTGCAGCATCTTCTGTCTCTTTTTATCTGAAAGTGCCTATGAGAGTTGTTCACTTGATCAAACAGCACTTTGCTGCTTTGTACCCTGACTGTGACTGTTGACTTGCAGACACAGGGAGGGACTGAACGATGAGGGAAACAGCTCACACAGTTGCACTCTCCACCTTCTGCTCTAAGAACACCCCACAATGCTAGAGAAGGGTTCAAATTGTGAGGATTTACTCCTGGGCATTTGCCCAGGGCTTACTATGCCAAGAGCAGAAATGCTGTCAAGACATGGGGCTTAGCACCCTCTCACTGGGATCCACCTGGGACCTTGCCCAGGCACGCAAGGGGGAGTTCTGCTGCCATGAAGATGGCAAAGGAGACACTAAAACACAAGCAAAGGATTTTCCCTCTTCTGCTTTCAGGTTTGTATCCTCAGTCAGGCTGCAAACTTAGGAACCTCTGCTTTCCACCTTAGCATTGAAGGCCCAAAGAAGGGAGAGGCCAGCTATGCCATCTACCTGTCAGGGGCTGCAGTTTTGGGATGGGTGATGGGGTTGGTAGGGGAGAAATGACCTCTCCCGAACTGCTGCCAGAAAGCAGTGCTGACAAAGTCAGTCTGGTCTATAACTTTGCAAGCTCGCTGGGATGGACTGAAAAAGGATCTCCTGGTGCTTATATCTGCTCCTGGGGTCTGAAAAGCTGGGAGGGACTGGGGAGAGGATGTCTCCCGAAGCACGGAAGCTGAAACAAATTTATAGCGTGACAGGTGTGTGCTGGCAGAGCTGTCTGTGGTGGGAGGAGAGCAGCATTGTGGAGCGAGTTGTGGGGCTGTTGCTGATGCAGGTCCCTCTCTTGGCAGGCGTTCCTGGAGCGTTACCTCAGCCCAGGCCCAACCCTCCAGTACGCCAAGGAGCGCTGGTTCTCCAAGCAGTGGACGCTGGTCAGCGAGGAAGCGGTCACCAGCGGCTTGCAGGACGGCGGCGTCTTCGTCCTCAAGTGCTTGGACTTCAGCCTCGTTGTCAACGTGAAGAAGATCCCCTTCATCAAACTCTCAGAAGAGTTCATAGACCCGAAATCTCATAAATTTGTTCTCCGCTTACAGTCCGAGACTTCGGTCTAAGGGATTTCGAGGGTGGGTTTGTTTGGAGATTTGTACTTTTTTTTTGTATTGGTTTTTGTTTTCAATATTGTGCTTTTGGGTTGAATTTCCCCAACGCTGACTGAAACTGGCAGATGATGGACCAGTAATATTTGACCATCTGCACTTTATTTGGAAAGGGGAGGGGTTACTTGGGTTATCTTCTAGAAAGAAATATCTTAAGAGGTGACAGGGTGACTTGGTTCAGTTAGCTCAGCCTTGGAGACAGAACAGATTGTTTTTTATTGGGCTTTTTTCCTTCTTTTCTCTTCCTGCCCCCCTCTCCAGACAGCCTGTAGCTCTCACGCTCGCTCTCCGCACAACTGCGAGGTCGGTATTTTGGCTGGAGCGCTGCCTTACGCCCTGCGTGTCCCTGCCCTCCCCTGCTCTGCTTCTCCCAGCCCTCAGAGCCTGGTGCTCACCTCTCCACTCCAGGAACCTGCTTGCACAGGGGCTGGGGTAGTCCCTGCTCGCTCAGGGAGGAGGGGGGAGAGGGCTGCTTCTGTCAGACACCTCATCTGGAGGTTCAAAGACTCTCTGATTCTTTTCCTCCTTTCCAGCTGCCCTCTTCTTCTCAGTGCTGGGCTGCTATGAGCATCATGGGATGGTTTTACTCTCTCCCTCTCTGTGAGGTTGCTTGTCTTGGACTGGATCAGCCCATCTTGCAGCTCTTCAAATTCTGGGGTTTTGTGTTTTGGGTTTTTTTTTTTAATGACTGTTGTGTTTTTGTTTTTTAACCAGTGCTTGTTAGTGAAGCAGTTCTGCACAACACAGCTTCCTGCTATCTCTCATCTGCTTCCCTCTCTCTCCTGCTTGCCCACATCTTTTTTTTGGGGGGCACTCCCAAGGCTCCCCATTTCTGTCCCTTTCTCTCTGGCTTTTTGAATGTGTTTCTCCAGACACGGTTCCCTCGGGGTCTGTCTTATCCCACCCCTTCCTTTTGCACCTGCAAGGGCTCTGTATTTGCACTGGGATAGGGCAGGCAAGGAGTTGGCTTCTTCTCAGAGAAATCACAGGCTCTCCCTATGGCTGATGAGGGAGAGTGCAGAGGGGAAGGGGGGTGCAGGCAGGAATGTACCCCTCCCTCTCTAACTGGCTTCAAGCATATCTGGTGGAAAGATGGGCAAAAGCACTTCCCTTCTTGAGGTGAGCAGCCAGGGAAGGGCTGACCTCTGCCATGGGCACTTGGAGAACTGCTGTGCTCTGGAAACACTGCAGTGTGTCCTTCCCCACCATACGCCTTCAGCTATAGCTAAAAAATACCAAACTAGGTCTGAATGTTGAAAATCTACCTGCCTTTCTTGGCCTTTCTATACTGAGGGAGTTTCTGCTCAGTGCTGGGATCTGCTCCCGAGAGATGCAGTTTTGTTTGTGAGGCTGCCATTGCCCATCAGTGCAGCTCTGGTGTCTGACTTGAGCGTCACTTGAGTTTTACTTGGGTTTGGAAGGTTGGCTTATAACAATGAGCCTAAAGCAGTGTCTGAAGTGTTGATTGTCAGCACAGGGCATCCTGTGACTCTGCAGCCAGCTCTAAGACTGGCAGTGACCTACCTTCAGTTAGGTCCCTCTAAGAACATCCCCCCCACACCTCCAGCTCTATGTCTGTGGTTTTCTATGTGTGAATGCAAAGGCTGGATTCATTATGCCCAGTCTTTTGCCATGCAAATATCTCTATCAGGCAGGATCTCACCTGCCCTCCATATGAATGTCTTAACAAAGAGAGCCCCAGTTCAGAGAGGTAGTAAAGCCTGTGCCTTTCACTGTCAGGATGTCTTCCAAGAGGGGCTATGAGAGCCCCTTCTGACAGGCCTTCCTTGGGCTCCTCTAGCAGCTCATTGGGCCACCTCTGTGCTGGCACCAATCTGAGATGGCCTGGCCAAGAGTGGGGCTCTCCTAGTCCTCTATAGAAGCTCTGCTAGTGCTGTATAGCATGGCTGATGTGGGCTGGCTGGTGGCCACCACAACCTGGTGGGAGGGAGCAGACATTTTAAGCAGGGGTGCTGGGGACAGTGCAGAGGGATCCAGCCTCTCCCAGCTTCAGCAGCACAGGAGCTGTATGTCCAGCAGCACCTGCAGATAGCCTTCTTGACATCAAGGGAGCATCCTGGTGAGCATAGGTCCAAACTGATGGTTCCCTATCCGTGAGACAGTTGACTACCATGTGTTTGTCATCAAGGTGCAGTATCCTCTACCTTTCTTACAAGTGCATGGTAGTCACCTGGATCCTGTCTTCTCCATGTAGTGTGCCAGGCATGGCTGTGAGGAGCCTTGCTGGTGTGGTGCATTACAGGGTCAGGCCCACCTTCTTTAAAGGATGGGATGTAGGTAGAGTTTTACCCTCTCTAAGCTTCATGTTTGGGTTTCTTCCTAGGTTGTGCTTTCCTTTTAGGAGACTCCAAAAGGAGAGGACTCCTTTATTGACTGTGGCCTTCACAGTGTTTTATTTTGAAGAAATTGTTTTCTTCCTTTTCAAAGAAAAAAAAAAAAAGGGAAGGGGAACAGATAGTATCTCACCCTTGGCTCTCCTAAAGATGTGTGTATCTGGCTTTTATAATGTGCATAAACATCAAGGTGGGAGAGACTGGGAGGAACTTGGAAGACTGGAGCACTTCTGCCTATGTGCAGCCTACTGCCTGTGGCTGAACTGGCTGATTTCTGTGAAGCCAGAACAAGAACCACCTTGCCAGGGGCCTGGGTGTGTCGTGTGTGTGAGAGCGCCTTGTCGCAGGTACTTCTGCAAAACTTTCCTACTTTCCCAGGATTTCCTTCCCCTTTCCTTTTCCCTCCCCCACCAGGGGCGTTGTCTGGCAGTATCTGCTCAGGAAACACTTGTCTTAATAGGGTTAAATCCTCGAATACACAGAGGGCCCGATGGCAGCGGCCTATGCAAGGCCTGTGCTGGGCCTGGGCTGGGCCTGGGCCTGGGCCTCGGCCTCTGCTGGGCCTGGGCCTGCTGCCTCATCTGCCCCCTGTGGTTCAGCGCTGCCTCATCGGCCTGCTCTGAAAAGGGCGGGAAACCCTGTGTCAGCAGCACGAATGCTTTCCCTGGTGAAATCTGAAAGAAGACTTGGCCTCTCAATCAGTCTCCTCACAGATCCAGCCTGCTTAAAAGTAAGGACAGACCGAAAGGGGAATTGGGACTCCTGAGTGTTCTCTGTTTTGGTTTGGTTTGTGATGTTTTATTCCCCCTCAGCAAGTCCATGCAAAATCAGGGGACCACTGTCATACCTACCTCACTGGGGTGTTGTGAGGCTCACCTTGGCGTCAAGTGCTTTGAGATCCACAGATGGATCTGTGGCATCTAGAGGAATTCAGACTCTTATTTAAAATGCTGAGTGGTGAGAGCAGACTGGTTTGTTTAATTCTGTTTGTAGCCAGCTAATGAGTAAGAATCGAGTCACAGGGAATGAAGCTCTGATCCAAATCCTCCAGTCCTTACTTCTGCAGAGCTTGCCAAGAGCTGAGCATAAATAAGGCTTGGAGGGTTTGCCAGCCAAGTGCAGGCTGTTTGCCTCCAAATGCCTCTCCCGTCCTGCACTGTCTCCTTGCACATATTCTCCCTTCTCCCTCCCAGCCTGGGTGGTTGTATCTGGATGGGAATTGTATTTTTTTTTAAGTCATGTTGGTTTTAAGACAACCCTGTTTGTGGTGAAATGGACAATGTACCCCCTCAGAGGAGATCCTGCACTGGACACCCTTCACTAAAGGCTGAACCCTTTGATAGGGTGCCGTGTTGCCTAGTGTTGCCCCACTCTTCAGTGTTGGTGTTTTTCCTGTGATTCTCGAGTATGCTGCTTGGATACTTGAAGATTTTGAGCTGTTCTGGAACAGATGGAAATGGCTGTGGGTTGCCACAAAGGGTGACTTTCTCTTTCATGGATAGAGTGTGAAAGATACGGGTTTCTTGCAGCTTCTAGGAGTTTAGGGTCAGATGTGAGACCCTTAATAGCTTGCCAGTCCTAGGCAAAGGTTGTTGGCCCATCTGTTACCCTCTGATTGTCATGTGGCTGCAGCCATCCATGTGTAGTCTCTGTGGGGCTGCCCCAGGTCTCAGTCCTTTCCCATACACAGGAGCAGATCAGGCAGAGCTCCAGAAGTGTAAACATTCTAGCATTCCCCTCTATAGCTTGCCAGTCACTGTGGGCAACTACCAGTTTTCACCCAGAGCAGGGAAATGTTGCCATACCCACAGCCTCGTAGGCAGCAGGGGAGGAGGGATGCACCATGCATGGAAAGGTGTCTCACAGGGCAAGATCAGCTCCTACTTCTGGAGCTGTCTTGAAGAGCAGTCCCCTATAAAGGGGGATACTGGAGAGGAGATCTGGTATCAGCCTCTGCTAGATATTCCGCTGATGTCTGCTTCTCAAAACTTTCCTGCCAGCAGCTTCAGTCACTCTGGCTCCCATCCTCCCCTTGCTGTGTCTTTTTTATCTCTGAAGTTCCCTGGTGAGGCAGAACAAGTATCTGCTGGGATAGGAGGTGCTGGGGCTGCAGTTTGGAGCTCCAGGGCAGGTCAGGACAAGTTTGGGGGGATCTGAACAAATCCCAACCCTCAGAGAGCCTCTTAACCTCTTCCTTTGGGATAGGAATCTCCACACAAAGCCTTGGGAATCTGCTGTTGCCAAGTATGCCAAAAGCTGTGGGGAATAAGTTTCTGAAGCTGACCCTGCTTTTTAAGTCCTGTTTGAAATGTGTTTCCAGCACTTGCTGCTGAAGAAATCTGAGTGATCTGATCCAAGTTCTGCCCTGCCCTGTGAGAGCTGGCCAGAGGTGTGTGCAGGTGTCTGCTTTCTCATTCAGCTCCTGTGTGTCTATATGCTTTTTCCCTTGTAGCTGTGTGTGTTCTGCATGTCTAAAGCCTCTAGCCAGGCTTGGTGGTTCAGTGTTTACTTTGGTAAGAAGGAAGTGCTCTTGGGATTGAGTTGTTTGGGTTTGGTGGCTTTTTTTTCCTTAAATATATATA
>VYZU01063685.1:0-45637 GCA_013401355.1 Ceyx cyanopectus | reverse complement strand
CAGTGGCAAAGTAAGATCTGTCTAAAATAATAAAGCCTTTTCTGTTCTTTACCCATGTCTCTCATGTCAATTACTTTGGGTCTGATAACTTAGAGAACATTTTTCACTTCTTGTCTTCACGTGTGGGGATACTGTTGAAAAGCTTCTAGAAGGGAGAAGAAAAAGTACCTCCTTCAAGCCAGTCTTGTTAATCATGGTATTAAAGTAACCCCTCAATTGAGACACTTCTGTTGAAGAAATCTAGAAGTATTTGACATTTAAAGTAGATTTATATATTTTTTAAACTCTACCTACTAATAATAAAAAAGTGCTTATACATCAGTTTTCTTCATTTCATTTTTACAGATACATTCATACTAAGTACTGAGAAAAGTTAATATTGCTCAAGTACTTCCACTTACAAAGCTATGGCTGGGTCTCTCTGAGAGTCTAGTATTCAGTGTACATATTTAAGCATATGAATTTTGATATGTGGTGTTATGTCCGAGGCTGGCCTTCCTCCACACAGAAGAGGTAGCTTAAGTGAGAAAATGTTGATGGCTGGAGGGGGAAAATGGTAAAAATAGATAGTTGTGAATTTTCTACAAACCCCAAACTGTAAAATTCTATTAGCCTGAATACAAAAGACTTTTGATGGGCAAATTGTCCCATTTTCCTCCACCCCCACCCCATGAACTCTATCAGTACATTCCTGTAACTTCAGCCATATACCATATGGTCAACATAAATGTGTCAGGAAGCACATTTCTCCAGCTGGTGGAGAATGTCTCCTTCAGTGCTGTAACACACCAGGAGCAGCTGCTGTAGGAGCCCACCATGTTCTGGCTAGTTTCTGGACTTCTTGCCACATGTGCAAGGCATTACTCAACAGCATCCAACCCGCACAGTCACTTACTTCATAGCAATCTGAAAAGTAATTTCCAGCAGCTGTGTCCAGCTCTTGTCAATAAGCAGAGGCAACTTCTCCAGTGCAAGGCTCACTGCCCTGCTCTTGAATTAATAGCCCAGGGAGACTCAGCCATCACAGTACACTGTGAGAGAGGCTCATGTGGGACTGGTAACCCTCTCCCCAACCCCCACTCCGTGCTGAGGCTGCAGCTGTAGTCTACCATCCAGACAGATACTAGCATGTCCACAATGCCAGCTGCATGCCAATGGGTATTGCCCTCTGCTGCCTATCTCCTGTGGACATGCTCTTACAGCATCAGAACAAGTTACTGCCACTCAGCCTTTCTTCAGCCTGAGGTGTTTTCGCTACAAACAAGTTACATCTATTTCTACTAATTCATTCTACATACTAGTTAATGAACGTCAGATCATCTTGGGGGAGGAGGCAGGGGGAAGAGGGGTATGGAGGGATGACAGGGATGGGGACTGATACAGGGAACTTACAATAAGGAACAATAATTGCAGTTGAGGAAAAGCCAGTTTGCTTCTGGCTTTTTTCAATTAGGAAGTGGCAAGCACTGTAGAATGCTTGTTTTCTCTCCCCCCCCTGTTTAAAGGAAAAAAGGCATTTGAAAAGCAGAGGTCCAAGGTTACCTGAGAGCATTATGTGGTGCAAGGGTACCTGCAGAACTAGAAATACACACCGGTGGCAGTGTATTGCCTCTGGCATATCAGATCTAGACTGTGTGAACCTGTGACCACAGCTTCGCTGGAGCACTAGTTAATCTTCTGTAACAGTACAGCAAAACACACCTCACCTCTGAGCTCCTTCATGAATAAAGTAGCATTTGATTTTGGTATTGAGAGCCAGCCTTCAGTGAGACAGAATTATGTTCTATTGAAAAGTTTGCCACAAAATTATAAAGCAGTGCTCTACACTCTACCCAAAGCTCTGTTCAGTGCTGCTTCCTGCGTGTTCAGCAAAGCAGCTCAAATCCGGCTCCTATCCACGCAGAAGAGAAGAAAGCGAGCAGAAGCCTCTACACACATCCCAGGCACTTGATTCATCTCCTGTTTGCCTTGTACCTTTTAGACTGTAACTGGGGACCATATACACAGCCAGATGAGGGCAAGCAGTGTTTTGTCTCCAGGTAAACAAACCACCTTTCCAGATGCTGCTCTTGTTGCCTGTTTCCGTCTATTGATTAAATACATTGACATAATAAAGATGAAAAATCAGTCATAAAATGCACTTCAGAGTGAGACAAATCACAATAGTTAGGGTGCCCTTATCATCAGAGCTTAGATGTAGTGTCAGAGATACCCCATGACAGTTTTCCATGCACACTTTTTTTAAGCCTGAAGAGATGCTTTCTAGGTTACTGCTTTGGCCTAGGTCCATCCAAGACACACGTGTCAGTGCCTGTGCATACAAAAATATCCCTGCAATTTAGCACGAAGCACATACCAGCACCCTCAGCTGTGCTCTGGGTGCAACAGACTTTTCTGTCCTAGAACCAGTGACTTGCCTACACACAGCTCTCTGACAAGCAGCTAGCACCCCCTGTAGAAAGGGCCACTGGATTTAAGCCTGTCGCAAGCAAACACCTGCAGTCTGCATCTCAACAGAAAACCCCGTAAATTGGTACAGGCAATCACAAGGACTTCTGGTTGGAAGTTCTTGCTGGGCTTTGACAAGCTTGTTAGCTCAATCCTAACACTTGTGGTGAGTGGTAACAGCAGACCTCACAACTAGGGGACCTGAAAGAACACTTGGGTTCCCACCCGTACTGTAATTCCATCCAGTAGCTGTATGGTGCCTCCATCACATATCTTACCAGTTCATAGCTGTCCAGAAGATGTCTTCATTTACTTTGACAAGTCCGACCTGATTTGCGGACACTGCAGAAATGCCTGAAGTGCACCTCAGAAGACGAATTAAAGCTGTGCCCTCTGAAGAGACTCACAAATCTGCTACCTGTAACACAGCCACTGCCAGCAGAACACAAAGCACAGGGTTCCTCGAGGAACTGACTTTCCCAAACTCTGCTGCTTCTCCAGAGCAGCCTTACAGGTCATCACTGAAAGGTTTGCTCTGATGCTGTATTTACACTTCACACTTCCACTTTGGCTAGCTATTCATGGGGTAAATATACCAACATTCAAAGCCCACCCACAAGGAAACATTTGCTTAGCCTTCCTCCTTTTGCCATATAACTGTGCTTACCCCATCACAAATATTGCTAGTAGATTACACACTCCATCTGTTTTGATTCAGCACACTGATCTTTGCTGACTCAAAGATAATTAAAGACCTCTCTCCCACTCTCCCTTTTTGTCTGCAGCATGTCTCCGGCTGCTCAATGGAATCTAGATAATTGAACAGTATTCGCTAATCAGGACACTCAGGGAAAATAACTTCTGACTATCAGGGTTTATTGCTGACTAGACTTTATTAAGATCATTGCTAAGACAAACTGCCTTGTGCTTGGAATACATTGAATTTTTTCCTTTATTAGCCAGCTTGTTTTTTCTGTTTGAAGTTCTGGAATCAAGAACTTGGAAATATACTTGATTATGGCACAGCACGGTCCTCTTGCTCCTAGCCCAGAAACACATGATAAGCAATCAAGCCTTCTGCTTCTAACTAATGCTGTTAGTACATGAGCACAAGCACACCTGGAGATGCAGGGCCCTCCTGACCACAGAGCTGTGCTGCAGAAGAGCGATTTGCTGAGGAGCTGCTGAGCCTGTAGGTGTGTGGGAGGCACCCTAGCACCTGCTGGCAAGCACCTGCTGACAATACCACTCAGAAAGTTGTCCTTTTCCAACTCCTAGAGATGGGAATGGATGGGCTAAGGCATACACTCAGCTAGTGACCTGTCTGGACAGGGGGCAGAGGAGTGCATTGCATAACCACCTCCAGAGCTTGCCAGTCTCACTGCCTGTCGATCAGAGGCTGTTGCACTTTGCATTATTCCCCCTCTACTAAGCACAGTCCTGCTCTTGGCTTCCTCTTAAATGATACTACAGAAGAGAGAACCAGCTGCTTTGTTTTCTAAAAAATTAATTCCCAGCACTAAAGCCATGCTTACCCCCACAAGCCTTTTCTGGGTAAAGTTTCTGCCATGTATACTCATTGTATCTCCTTTCTATGCTGAAAAAAACCCACCAAACCACAGGTGTCAGATCTTAGACTCTTAGTCTCCAACCTCTTCTCTATCTGTACTTGTTTATTTCCTACAATAAATACATGATAAGAACTTTCAGAGCTGTCATGGTTTAGGGTCAGGGCAGACCCTCAGACCAATAACAGACTCCTTCTCACTCTATCCAGGATGCAGAGCACGAAGTATTTCTTTCAACCTTTAGACTGTTTTCTTGATATTTTTGGATTTGCTTGGTTGGGTGTTTTAATTTTTTATTTTTTTTTTAATAAAGAAAAGGAAATCTTGGCACCAAAACTGGATACATTATTCCAAGCATTCCAGAATCAATTTCATCAACACTGAATAAAGAAAAAATGTTTGCATCATGTGTATTTCTGTCCATCCACACTCATTCTATTGAGTATTTGCCTTTTATTCCACCAAACACTAGAGGAGTCCTTATACACATCCCACAGAGAATTTCTGTTGAACTGCTTGTCCACTACAATCACTAAATCCCTTTTTTTACTCTAGAATATAGTCCTCTATTTGTTTCAAGTCCTTATGTTTCTTATTCCTAGATGTATAATTTCAAATTTGCCTTACTGAAATACTTTTGTTGTTCTGTTTCAGAAAGAGGCCCCAAGAAATCTGCATTGCTTTGTATGATTCAGTGCTGCTGAACAGCTGTCACCACAATTGCTTCCAGACCTTTTATGAAAGCACTGAATAGCACAGATCACTGCGGAGGAAGAGAATCTCAAACACCTATTTGATAGGGATTCCCACTAATTATTACTACTAAAACTTTTCTAACTGGTTCTTAATCCTTTTAACACATGCTCTAAGCATATGCTGTATTTTAATATCATTTCAAAGCAGCAAGGTAGGCTTCTGTGAAGCTTTTATGTATATACTCAGTGTTGCTATTAAACCCAAACCTTTAATACCTCAAAGTCACACTTGTTTGACAAGAATTATGTCCCATAAAACCCTCTCAATATACATTTTAGCTCTCAAAGCATCACTGAAGTCCCAGGAGCTTTCCCTCTTGTTTTGTTTCAGCCAGATGTCTGGACAAGTAACCCTTTGCTTGCTCCCAAAACACATTTCTGGAAAATGTGCCTTATCTTCCACAGTTTATTGAAAATGAACGTTATTGGGTCACTGATTTCCCCAGCCACTTCTGCAGACTCTTCTTAAATGCCAGTTATTGAGTTATCCCTTTAGAAAAAATATCTGAAAATATCAGTTACTTAATATATATTGCTCCAGACTGATTAAGATACTATCAATAAACAATCACACCATCTGATTCTCTTTACATACAGCACACATGTACCTAGTACATATCCTGCTTTTTAATAAACAATTTTGCCATCCACCCAGGAATAAAGCTAAATGAGTTAAGAACATTTTTCGTGTTCTACTTCGTGTCCTTAAGTTGAACCGTATTTAAGATGCGTTCAAGACAGTGTTTCTCTCTCTTGGGTTAAATAAGGCCTTATCTGTGGCTGTACCGGCAGCCACTGAGGCCAATTAGAAAACACACTGATCAAATTATGCTCCTACCCCAGCAATGTGTCTCTAGCTCTGAATGGAAGCACACTGGCAGGCTTATATGGGAAAACTCCTTGTGGCTGTTATCTGTCCAGATCTCTGTAAGAACACATTGTTTTGTTTTCACAAGCTATTCAACTGGCGCCTTTCAAAAAAACCCTCCAAAGTAAGTACTGGATGTTTTTGCCCTCTTCAACACTTTGTCCCAACAACACTGTTGACTGTTGGCTTAGAGGTACCACCTGAGTCACCAAATCCAGTATCTTGATATCACAGCCACCACTGCATAATCTCATTCCCAAATCTAGCCTGTTTATTTTAAACGAATTGGGTTTCTTACTCTCCCATCCTATTGCTGGGAAGCTGTTCAAACCTCACCACACTGACAGTGATGGAAATATCTTCCAGTTGCCCACCTAAACTTACACATGGCAATTTCACACTCGGTTTTCCCCTCACACCAACATTTGCTTTTAAATGCAAATTCTTCTACAGCTTTTTTTTTTTTTTTTTTTAATCTCCCTGTCACCACTCCCCTTCACATGCAGCAACTTTACCTTTTCTCACTGAAGAAACAAGCCAAGTTCACAGTATCAGAGTATTAGGGGTTGAAGGGGACCTTGGAGATCTTCGAGTTCAATCCTGCCAGGCAGGATCATATCATCTAACATATAATCTAACACAAGTCACAGAGGAACACATCCAGGTGAGTCTTGAAAATTTCCAGAGAAGGAGACTCCACAACACCCCTGGGAAGCCCGTTGGAGGTAAGACTGACTGGTCTATAGTTTTCAGGGATCTCCTTCTTGCCCTTTTTGAAGACTGGAGTGACATTGGCTTTCCTCCAGTCATCCAGCACCTCTCCTGTTTGCCATGATTTTGCAAAAATGATGGAGAGTGGTAGGGCAATAACATCAGCCAATTCACTCAGCACTCTTGGGTGTATCTCATCAGGGCCCATGGACTTAAGTATATTCAACTTATGTAAATGGTCCTTAACCCAGTGTTCATTGACCAGTGGAGAGTCATCCCTTCCCAGGCTTTCCCCCCTTCAATCAGGGAATGGAGTTCACAGGAACTGGTCTTAGAAGAAAAGAACTGAAGTTCTTTTAAGGAGGGAAAAAAAAAGATTCTATATATATATAATATATATAAAATATATCTATCTATCTATCTATCTCCTCTTTGGCAGGAGACCTTATGGTAAGGTGACATAATTTTGTGTTGGAAAATGGTTACTCAGAATCACACTGGTGGACTCATTGACGGAGTTTTCCACCAGGTAGTCCTTTTATTAACGGGAGTAAAGGAAAACATTCTGAACATGCTGCACGACAGTCCTTGTAGCAGATGTTCTGACCTGTAGATGGAGCAACAGCACTGCTGAAAAACTCCGCAAGTGTCTGCTGACTCCTTCCCGGCAATTTCTAGCTATTTTTAAATTGGGGACTATTTGTCTCATGTGATATACTGTGGCATTCTGTTAAAATTAAAAACTAAAAATATTTTTAAAAGCCCCGACCAAACCAAAAAGACCCACCAAAACGTCAAGGCCCAAAGAGAGAAAACTGGAGCTTGGCAAACTCTACCCAGATAAGTCCCAAGTAGGGAGAACATGTTCTCATGCCCCACAGCTGCACGCTGGCTGTATTGCCTGCATGTCAAAACATGCAATGAATACCATCTCTGTGAAGTACTGATACATTAGCTAGAACTGCTGCGATTAAGTTACAATGTTTTTCAGTTAAGTTCAAATATAGTTTACCTTGAAAAGTTCTAAGTGCTTCCAGGAAAAGGCTGGGTTTTTTTGGTGGGTTGGGGTTTTTCGTTGTTGGTTTTTTGGTGGTTGTTTTTTTGTTTTGTTTTGATTGTTTGGTTGTGTTTTTTTATACTATTTATTAACAAAAAAATCATGTGGAACTGTTTTTATTCAACTTACTAACAACTTTCTTGTGCAAATCATGAGCTAATTTATTAATTCAAATGAAGACTATCATCCCTTTATAGCACTAAAATTAGGACATCTCTTTACAAAAAGGAATTGATTCTAGGAGAAATGGGCTGGAAAAAGAGAAATCTTTACACTACATTGAACCAGGCTTATTTGGTCCCATCTTGTATCTGATCATGACTATCACAAGCTTTCTGGTGAGAGTGGGCAAAAAATCTTGTAGAAAGTAATTTAGAAACCCCTGAACAGTTAAGAGTCATGTTCCTGTCTCCCACTATGGCAGAAGGAACTGGGATGTAAGGGCACAAATCCATACTTCTTACAGGAAGATCGTATTATTTAGTGACACTCCTGTTTCACATCCCATTCAGAGAAACACATTTGCCTGGGTAACATATAACACCTAAAGACTCATGTAAGATTCTAAATCAAATACATATAATCAAGATTTTTATTCTGTTCACTGATGTAACTGATAAATTTCCTTTCTTTTTGAAACTTGAGCACTGAAAACACAATGTGTGTTGGGAATGCCCTCCCCCCCACCATATTTTTTTTTTTGTAAATCAACCCAAAGAACCCAGCAACTGAGCTCTGTCATAAAAATACATGCACATCCATCTGAGTGGCACAGCAGAGCTGAAGATGTGCTCTGTCTATCCTTTGAAACAGATCTTTTGTCTGAGTTTGCAAGTGCCTTTTCTGCTTGCTTCTTTTGGACGAACCCACTGGGGAACAAAATGCAATCCTTCTCTTCCTCATTGTCCAAGCCCTGCCTTGTCTGCTTTCACTCCTCCAGACAGCTGATGCATGAGAAACCTCATGCCAGTTCATATCTGTGTAATAATAAATATACCTGATCACTTTGTGTTGCTGATCAAAGCAATAACTCTATTCTAAAAGCAGAAATGTGATCCAAAGACAGTGTCAGCCCTATCAGTATAAGCTGAATATTTTAACATCTGGAAGCTGGTTTTAAAAGCTCTTCAGCAAAGCCCAGTATTTTAGGGATGAAGGTATCATGGAACAAGAAATTAGAAAGCGCTCACTACAGGGACTCAACCTTGCAACCACCTAAGCGCTGTCCAACTTGGTTGTTCATTCATTCATTTACTTGTCTGTAAAGCTTTATGGCTATGTAGCAGAAAACAAGAGACAAGCTGCTCTTGTAAGTCAGTAGCTGCTCAGTGTGTTAACCACAGCACTGACCAGCACACATGTAAAAGAGGGGCTCTAAGAAATTAATCTGCTGCCAGTAAAAAGCACAGAATTTGAGGAAAAAAAAAATCACCAAAACGATTAGTGTAGATACTTACCAGTAACCTAAACTATCACTAACTCATTTGAAAACCCCTGAAATAAGCACATTTTTTGATTGTTATTCCTTTCTTATTCCAAGTCACACTGGGGAATGACAGGGAAGTCTCCCACTCCATGAACTAGCCATAATATAGGCCAGACTCATCAGCTTCTGGTATTTAAACAGAATTGATAGGACAGAGAAGATGTCATTTCTAAGCAGGGAAAAGATTACCATCCATGGCCAGATATCCAGGCTCTGGCTTTCCAGCATACTCTTTTGACACATTCAGAGGAGCAACATGTACACCTTCTCTTACCTGTTGTCAGCACAGAACTAACAAGCCCAATCTCTGCACATTGCCCACCTTCATCCAGCCCTACCCTGGGAAAGGGAAGACGGAATACCAAGAAGACAGATGTGTGCTAGACAAGTTGTCTTCTGTGATTTCAGAGGAAAGGTCTCTAAACAGAGTCCTGTAAGCATTAGAAGGAGTGAAGGAAAAGGGAGAGGCATACAGTACACTTACCCATCTGAAGTGCCCAACCCCAGAGGATGCAGGAGTCTGCAGGACTAGGAGCCAACAGAGCACTGCAGGGAGTGGAGCTGCAGGGCAGTGGAACCAAACGCAGCGCTACAACTGACTCCCTGAACCCCCAAACTGTTGCTCTGCATCTACAGGTCCTTGGAGATGGGTAAGGACACCTTCAAATTGCACCCAGGACTGTTCATTAATGTAGCAATTAAGAACACACTTTTTTTTTTTTTTTTTACTTAAAAGATGACAGAATTTTCCACAAAAATTAAAGAGAAACGGCCACTATCCTATGGTAGTCACAGAAAACCAAGCCTTAAAAGAAATACTTTTCTTGCTTCCTTTTTATTTCCTTTCATTTTCTTACTTTCTTCATATTTAAGCATGATAAAGAGATTAATCTGAGCTACAGCCTTTTCCTGTAATCCCAGCATGACCAGTGGATTCAAACTCAGACCAAAACTCCCTCCTGCTTGGATCTACAGCTCCATGAGATTGGTCGTGAGGGGACAAGTAGTCATATGTCTGGAACACAGCAGGAACCTACAACTTGAGGTTGACAAGACACGGTTTGCTTTACCCACCTGAACATAACCTGGTCTGCCCATGGAGAAAAGGAAAGGAGTTTCACAAACTGCCTCCTATGCGGTCTCCAGCAAGAGTTCAGAGACATCAGACTTGCTCCAAAACAGGCACTCTGCATGCCCTCAGTTTATATGTCACAGGAGAACTACAGGAGAACTGAAATCACTAGCCCAGGCTAGTAGGCTAAATAAAAGGAATAAAAGGTGATAAAAGGAATCCGAAGCAGAGCCAGTAGGGAAGAGAAAGAATTAGTTCATCATCTAATTAGAAAACAACACACAACCTTCTCTAACTAACCTAGTGGCAGGAGGCAAAGTGATCAAATAAAAACAAGCAGTACTGAATAGTAAAGATACAAAGCAATGCAAATAAAATGGCACTGTCATTTAAATGATAGACTCATGACCTGAAAGAAGATACATTATTTATTTCAACTATTTTATGTCCTTTTTGATTCCCTTTTGGCTCTGATTTGCTGTCACTGAAGAATTACAAGGTTATTAATCACGTATAGCAATGAATAATGTATCCACAGTCACACCAACCGAATTTTGTTTGTCTGTATGGCCCAGTGAGTATTTAGAAATTTATTATACTTGGGACTTTTTCTGAATGATAGCTAAGAACTGTAATTATGGACTAATTCAAACCTGTAAAACTATGCAAATATTTTGAAGTCATTTCTGGAGAAATAACAAAGATGGAAGTAGTCAGTTGTCAATTTCAGTTCAGACAGCTGCAGGATGCAGGAATGAAGACACTGGAGCTTTGGTTAGAAAGGCCCATAAGGACAGTTCCCTTGTCTTTTCAGTCTTTTGAAGCCACAATTTTTGAGAACATTTTAAACTGTTTGAATTTATTACAGAAAATGAACATCCACTCCAACCATACAATCCACCAATTCCTATCTTCTCCTGAATTTGAAATGGAATTTCATTACATTGGAAAAACATCAGAAATGCAAGAAGTGCCATTAATTTAAAGGCTTGTTCTACACTATACTATCTAGCTTCATTGTGAAGCTTGGGGGTAAAAGAACCCAAAAAACATAACCCAAAAATATGTTAGTGAGTGACGTTTAGCACCACATGGTTAATTCCTGAGCAGCTCTGGATTCCTAAGCATTTGTATAGGAGAAGATAAAATCCAACATGGAGAACACCATATTTATTTATATAAAATGAATATGATATGACCATACTTACACGTCCAGAAACAAAAAGATTTGTATACAAAAGTATACAATAAGAACACAAAATAGAGACATCCTAGCTTTAGAAGGCGAATTCAGATTTTAAAAAACCTGCCAAAAAAATATCACTGTACCAAAGCTTATTATTAGTAGAAAAATTGTAAATCAATCCCTTCTGAACTTCTCATTGTGAGTAAAGTGCAGGATGGTGTAACAAGTAAATTCTGACCTGCACATCTAGTTCTAGTGTAGTCCTGGAGAGGGCTGGTCCCTGCTCCCCTCCTTTTACCCACAGAATTAACTACACACCTTAAAAGCAAATGGATTCAGCAAGCTGTTGTGATGAGAATAAACATTTGGAGGTTTTTTGGTGGGGTTGTTGTTTGTCAGGCCAACTTTCCAAACAGTCTGATTCTGAGGCCACATCATCACTACATGCAAAAAAAAAAAAAGCAGTGAGAACACACAAAATAAAAAATAACAAAACTCTATAGTAGAAGAGCAAAGGGGGGGCAGTGAGATGGGACTAAGCTTATTTTGCTTAACTGCTGAAAATGACACAGAATTAGATGCAGTGTAGAACCAAACCTTAAAAGTAAAAGCAAGGAATTAAATGAAGCAAGCCTGTAGTTGTTAAGGAGAATACAAATGAACTTCTTGATGCCTGTGCCAAGTGACTGCATTAACAACTGTTAGTTCTGTTAAAGCTGTAAATAAGCAATCTAGAAAAACTCCCTATGTATTCTTCTAGTGCCATGGCACATATTCACATTCTAGGTATTTACTGAGCAGTCCCCACCTGCTAAACATGTTTGAATATAGTACAGCAAAGTATGATCACACCCCAGAACTGCTATGAAACGCAGAGAGAAAGACTACTAAGCTAATTGTCATTGAAGTGTGAGTTAATTAATAAGGACAGGAGCAAATGGTTAAGAATAAGAATGCCAACAAATTTCAAACTTAAAAATTGTGACACAGCTGCATGAGTATGGAGAAACAAGACTTATTTGGGCAGCTAAAATGCAAAGGAAAAGTAACTTAACAGACATCCAGGGCCCTGTCACTGTTTTAAGGTCAACAGAGAAACAATTTGTGACTGAGCTAAATGCTGCTTGTCTGCAAGAAGAAGAGTGATACATCAATAGGCATCAGCTTCCAACCATCTTCTGTGACCAGATCCAGAAGAGGTGTCAGTTTTTCTGTTATCATAGAGCCTGTAATGTAAAACAGAGCTCAGTCTAATCAGTAGTTTCAAGGTAATAATTTCACACCACACAGCTGAAGAACTTCACAGATTATCAGGTAGACAGCAAAAAAAATGGTTTTGTCCTAAATTAGTTTCTGTTACCCTAGTGAAGATAACAGCAGAGTCCATGTCATCAGATTTTATTGGAGGACTGTCTAGAGTGGAGGCCATGCACAGGAAAGGATTTAATCATGGACCTCAACACTCACACTGACCAATGACTACAAATTTTCACTTTCAGTTCAGCTGTAACACATCAAATAAAAAGCCCATGTTACCTCTGGCAGTCTGTATCTCACACTGCAGGCACAGACACACCTTGCTCATAGCTGTGCTACCTGAACACATTGCCATCCTGTGTTTGTTTTTGCTGAAGTTCAACCAACATAAAGATGCTCACATAAAACACTTCAGGCAAAGCCTGCATGGTTAGGAGGTTTGAATCTCTCCCTTAAGGTAGGGGCCAGGTAGGAAACTCCATGCAAACCACACAAACCTGTAGTAGTACCAACTCCTGCACCCGCTCCCTTGGCAAACAGCATGGAGAGGAAGTCTGGTCTTATCCAAAAACTGTTAAGATGGCCACAGTCTTCAACAAAATAATTGCATCTCTGAGCTCTATAGCTCTCTGGTGATTTTTTATTTAAATCTAAACAAGTCACATTTAACTGACCATGGATGGAGATGTCACTTTTAACAGATAATAAGCTTCTGGAATAAAGAGCTGAAAATTACAAGAAGTCCAGTCCTGCAGGGAGCTGCATGCTGTAAGTCAGTCATGGTAAAACCATTCAGCATGTACCACCACATGGACAGCTCTATTGAAATCAAAATACCCTACCCTAGTTATTCTGGCCTGACAGCCTGTGGTACAAGCAGAATGAACAGACCCTGAGATAATAAGCTAACCTAATGCATTCCATACAGTGGTATACAACTGTCTTGGAAAATTAGAATTATTAGCCTGCAGAATTGAAAATTGAATACTGCTCTAGACCATTTCCATACCAAAGGTAGCAACCAAGTTGTGTCTTTGCTTACATTCATATCCAAAACCAGTAGGAAGTATACAGAAAAAAAAAAGATGCACAGTGGATTCCCTGAAGTCTGGTTGCAGTTTTATCTTGTGTCTGTAACACTGCCTAGCATTAACTCTAAGTATCTTGTATAGCAAGTTCAAAGCTACACATTTGGTCAGACTCCTACAAACACCAACACCAGGGAGTTTTATTGTTGGTTTTTCTTCCTATAAAAATCAACACCAGTTGATTCTGGGCATCAGAGAAAACCCAGGCTCAAGCTAAAAGAGATACTTCGCTCATTCCAGCCTCTTCCCACCCATCAAATGATGAGATCAATCTTTGGGGCCTCTCACCCAATTTCTTGCATATGCTCTAATCTCAACAGCATGGCATGAAAAGGGCAGAAGAGATGATCATAAGAGCCACGCCTTCATGCATAGCCTGAAATATGAAACAGCCAGGAGATCTGCTCCCCCTGCCTCACGAGATGCTCTGACAGCTGCTCTTTACAGACCAAGAAGGCATGTTCTGTTTCATTCAGGTTTTGCAGAGTGAAATAATTTCAAGTTCAATACCTTTTGGATCAGGCCCTTAGTTTCCAAGAAACACAAATTCTTAGTATCAAGAGTATTTAGGAAAGCAGAAACCAAAATTGAATGTATGGGAGAGAAGAGCTTCATAAAACCCGGTCCACTAAGCTCATACAGGGTCCAGACACTATAACTTTTCCAACAGAGCTATCTCAGAGCAAACCACCCAATTATTCACTGTACTGTGCACATCATCTAAGGTCCTTTTATGTAACCAACTAAAGGCTGAACTGTATCTTTCTATGCAGACCATGACATTCAAAGGGTTTACTTAGACATTATGTCCGGTACTTCACTCTATACTCATCAGTCTACATTAAAACTTTTCAGAAACTCTAAAACCAGGCTTTAGGATCTAATTTTCAGTTTTGGACATACTTACACTTTCATTCCTTACTGATAGGACAAGTTCACATGGTTCTGTGCACTTGAGTACTTCGAGAGCAGCATCAAAGTCACTCAGCAGCTTACAGATGGACAGACAGACTTCCTGACAGGTTAGTTAGTCAATCTACTTTTAAATACTCTTTCCTTTCTTCCCCCCTCTCTTTTTTCAGAGCAGAGTTGTTTTTCTCCCTCTCGGAGTGAAGGGCAGGGAGGCAGTCATGCATGCACACATCTAGCAGCTAACTGTGCGTGATTCCTGCTGGCAGCCCTGTCAGGACCTTGGTGTTTTTATGTGTGAGACATCACTCTGGGAAAGGTTCTTAGACCTGTACCAAGCCCTTTCAAAATTCAAACCCAAGAAATATTCAAAAGCCTTTTCAATGATCATTCTTGGCTGAGTTGTGGGGTTTTTTTTGAGAGAAGAACAAGATGAAAGTTTTCACTGGTCTTCCACAAGATCACATGCAGATTTTATGTATTTATTTCTAAAAAAAAAAAAAAAAAAAANAAAAAAAAAAAAAAAAAAAAAAAAGTGCATCACGCCTGGCCTCAGAAAATGCACAGCTTCACACAACACTGTCTCCAGCTGCACCAGAGCAGCTAACTCCTCCTTAGCATTACTGGGGGAAATTCCCTGATCTGAAAAGAAGATTACTCTTTGATGGTCTAACTAGAGCAGATCACTTTTCTTCTCAGCAGCACACTTCTAAAAAGGGAAGCAGGAGCAATTTCTCAGCTCTTTTCAAGCAGACCTACTATCTTCCCAGTTGGGCAAAATGCTTTGAGGACTGGACACAAGCCTCTTGTGTTTTCCAAGTCTAACAAAAACTACAGGTACTGAGAGTTCCTCAGGGCTCTGAATTACTGTTTATCTTTGTGAGCCTTCAGTAGAAACGGTCTTGCTTGAAGCAAGTGGAAATGCTCTCAAGTATATCCGAGTCCCACAAAGTACATGAGCACTTGCTCTTGTCACTGCGTTACTTTTGAGATACAAACATGGCAGGTATTGCTCAGAGCAGTGCCAAAGGGAGAGGCAATCAGACAAGACAGCTTCTGCTGCCAAGAGGGTCCCTATTCAACTGTCACCTTTGAGAGCAGGTACTGCCTAATCCTTATTTAAGCCCTGGCTCCCTTCCTCTCCCATAGGGTGTCGGCTCATTTTACCTTGCAGAAAATTCACTTATTCCCCTGACTTTTGTATGGGCTTTGTCCAGGAGAGTCAATCTGGACGGGTAATTCCTTCAATACTGCATGCTGTGCCAAGTCTAATACAGTAAAGCATCAGGTAATTACAAGGAGCAGATAATTTTGACTGAAAAACAATGGAACCTGAGCTTTGAAGGGAAAAAGGAAGGATTAATTTCTAAGAAGCTCTTCTGTGATAAGAAACTCAAAATAAGCAGGCACCTTGCAATAGGATAACGTGCTGTTGAATACAGCAGTTACTGTGCATGGTGTGCTGATAGCTATAAAGCTCTGCCCACCTCACACAGAATGTGCATCTAACAGAACAGATTTATGTCCTCTCTATCATTTCATTTGCAATTCAAAAGCTACACAGATCTGGATCCCCACACCTTTTATCAGCTACCACAGATGAATATGACTACTGAAAATAATCCACATCTACACACAGACCTCAATTCTTAAAAAAAAAAAAAAAAAGGAAGCAATTTTTCTGCAGCTTCATAAATAAAACTCTTACTGCTGGGGCCATCAGAACTTCCCAGCCCTATTTCTGCAGTCTCCCCTCCCCAGACTTTCCTGCACCCACACTGCCCTCACCTATCCACAGGGAGAGCTGCTGCCCACAGCTTCCTCAAGCTCTGACCAGATCACTAATCAACAATCTTCTGCACTGTAGCATGTTCAAACTTCTTGCTCTAAATCCCAGGACCACACACAACTTTACTTCCCTCAACCTGTCCTCTGTCACATCCCACCCTCTGCCCAGCTAACAATATATACCTTCTTTAAGTCATGTAGGCCTCCTCCTATCTTGCACAGAAACAGTTCAGATGAACATTTTAAGAGCTGATTCATAACAAGTTTCTTTGTAAGAGCTGACTAAAATCAAAGCATAATGCTTATGAAGCAGACAGCTGAATTTGGGGTAATTGCCTAACTATGCTATCTCTAGTACTTTCAATCCCCAGATTTTTCAATTATGATAAAATAAAATAATAAAATTAATCCCCACATTCTTTATCACTTGACTAAGTTTTGCATCCTCATGGTGTAAAGAATTCTCTGCAACCCCAGGATCTAAAAACACTGTTCTACTTTAGGTAAATTATTTAAACTTCCCTTTTTTTTTTTTTATCATATTCTGTCACATACTTCAGAATTAAAAACAAACAACAATAATAAAAAAGACAAAATTTCCTGCTAAAATTATTCCCCCCCCATTGCTCATTAAGTTTTTACGTCTTACATATGCTCATTCCTCAAACCTAGTTTGCTTTAGCACTGTTAAGAGATTGGAGATGCAAAACAAGAAGCTCCTGTGGGTGTTCTAGTAGGTCAGTATTTTTCAACAGCATGCAGGACAGGGAAGTGGTGTGAGCATCTTCAGACTTGGAATTAAGGGTTCTCTGTAGAAAGCAGCTGCTACAAGAAGTTAATTTCCAGCTCCTTGAGTTATACCACATTTTAAGACAAGACTGCATCAAAATCAAGAACATACCCCTCCAGCACTACCAGAGCAAACAGTGGATGATGTCTCCACAGAGAGAAGCCCTGGATCCAGTGCATCTGCTGGTAATGGAAATGGCTTCTGATACTTCAGTCCAGCTCTCCCACTACCATACAAGAAAAACCTCAGCCATCCTCCCAAAGATTTTCCTGTGATCTACCAGTGCAGGCAGATTGCACGACATGGCCCCCTCAGTGTGCATGTGCATGCTCGTAGCTTATTCATGGCATGGAGGGGCTTTCCCAAGTGGAAGTCCTCAAATACATTATCGAGGCAGTGCTATGGCTGGAGAAGAAACACCCTACACCCCTCCAGCAAGCAGCAATGCAGAAATGAAGGCAGGATGGTGGCTCCGAGAGGGACAGAGTGCTGGGGCTCTCCACTGAACACCCAGATTCCCTCTTCTCCTCACGTGGAAAGACCTGCCAGGATGCATGGTCTGAGTGCTCCTCAGCCCTTGCATTGCAACACTCCTGCTGCAGCACTTCTCAGAGAGCAGCAGCTAGTGGTGTTCAAACTGAGCATCTGCTTTAAACTCAGTAACAGGCATTCAGTCAGGCTCTAATATCCTCTAGATAGAGTATAAATCAGAACTAATAATTTTCTGTGTATAATTGCCTATGAAACTCAAAGCTGTAGTTTCAACTCTAGCTTTGTCAAGTAGAGTGTAACTTGGGAAAGTTTTTACTCAAAGAAAAGAAACCAATAGTTTGTACACTTATAAAAACCTTGCTTCATAATGTGAGAAAGGTTTTGGAGAGGAGAAAGAACAGTCCATCTGGAAATAATGATAAATCTGACAAGAGACAGAAATTGTGGGATCAAAGGCAGAACTTCATTATACTAGGAAAAATGACTGAGAAAAACCTTGTGATTCATGCACCCTAATGGAGTTTGAGAGTTCCATCTTCCCCATCACTGTCATCAAATCATTGTCCCCTCAAAAAATAACGTCTCATTCCCTGCTCTGTACATCAGGAAAGCACGGTAGAGTAAGTGGGTACTTAAACACGGTGACAATAATTTAAAGGAGAAATGTTGTATTTTTACATGCTGCAAAAGGCCATTTTTAAAAACAGAATCATAGAATACTTTTGGCTGAAAAGACCTTCAAGATCATCGAGTCCAACCTTATTCCCAGCCCTATCAAAACCACTAAACCATGTTCCTAAGCACAATACTTCAGGCAATTTTTTCGAAGTAACATTCACTTTTGGGGGGACTAAATGTAGATCTGACAAAAGTCAGCTTTTATTTATTCTTAATGAGACAAGTTTGCCAGTCTCACACTGTTAACAGTGAGAAACTCCTCATCTTACCTTACTGCTAATGCAAAGATTACTGATTAAGTTATAGCTTGGGGTGAGGTAAAGCCAATTCTCCCTTCTCAGGATTGAAGTTACAGCATCCCAAGGCAGGGTCTCCTTGTGTTCTGTGTTTTTATGGCACAGTGAGGGCATACTTGGTGAACTTGCATGCAAATGGTACATTATTTCAAAATAATAAGATATGTGAAAACTTGTAGCATTTATTAGGTATCAAAAAAACCCAGACAAGAGGGTTTTTTTAATTGTTTATTTTTATTTATTTTAAGCCAGAAGCTCTATAGAGAAGGGAAACAATGGAGTTCTTAAACAGATGAGAAAAAATATGCTCCTAGATGAGTATTTTAAGCAAGTTTCTCTGCAATTCTTTATTACCACATACCACCATTTAACAACAAAAAAGATCTTAAGACATACAATAGGAAGAATAATTTGTCTTATGCTCAACATTTAAGTGGAAGCTACCTGATAAGTTAGACAAGCCTGCAGTTATCAAGATGGCAGGGAGATGCAGAGTAAAGGTGTGAAGAGGTAGGCAAGTTATTTTATCCATTAATTTTATTCAATTTATTTTATTTTATTCAACTTATTTTATCACAGGCATCATCTCTGCCTGCAGCCTGTGTATCAGCCTCCTTTGGCATACTTACAATTAACCATAGACAGACTTTTCTCTGTATTACCTGTTTTATAAACAGCATTGCAGAGCATCTAGAGCACAGCAACTATGGATACCTCTTGGCTTCTGTTCCTCTCTACTATTCCACCCTGAAATTGGCTGAGTAGTGTGCTGTTTTTCTGTCAAGCCTCTTCTTGTACAAAATGAAGGAAAAGTAATGGTCATTTACACTTTCTTGGCAGGAGCAAGGAAAACCCCACATTTAGCCCAGAATCACTCTCCAGAAGGTGGTAGCTATTTTTTGGATATTTTTTATATCACAGAAGAATATATGTACTACTGTTTAATGGCATAAAGAAAAGGAAGGTCAAGTTTCAGTGACGTTGCCTTGCTAACAGTATAAAAGAGTAGGAAATCTTTAGGTTCCATCCACCCTTAAAAAGGATGACATTGTTTAGTGACCAACAGTTTGTCTGTCTTTATCCCCTTATGCTCATCCTTTCCAATTTGCATCCTCCAGCTTTCAAAAAGTGTCACAATTTCTTCAGCATTATTTCATTCACAGAAACTTCTGCTTTAATTATTTAAGCCGGTATATGACTAAATATAAGGCATCAGACACCTTACAGGCAAAACTACTAGTTCTTCCTATAAGGCACCTATGCTTTATAAAGAACAAATCTAGTATCAGTATGAGAAGGGCTGAGGGGAAAACACTATGAACAACTTGAAAACAAGATTCTAGAGAGGAAGAAACACACCTACACGCTTTTAACATGCAAAAGGCAGCTCTGGACTACCTAAGAAGCAAAAGATAGAGCCAAGGACTTCTGTAAGGAGTGTACTGCTTCCCACCAAGTCCCCGTCTTCCCCACCCAGGACTACGACCAAAAGAGGTATCCTCTGCCTCACATCCTCTCATTGCCAGCTGCTGTGGGTTTTGGCTAACCCACACCTGCAGGCTACCTTTACAAAGAACGAGGAAGAAAGGCAAAGCAATTTGTTTTCACAAAGAAGCCACAAAAGGGTGGAGGGAACACAATCAAAAACTCACAAACAAAAATGTAAGGAAGCTAATGAGATTCCCNACTAAACCATGTTCCTAAGCACAATACTTCAGGCAATTTTTTCGAAGTAACATTCACTTTTGGGGGGACTAAATGTAGATCTGACAAAAGTCAGCTTTTATTTATTCTTAATGAGACAAGTTTGCCAGTCTCACACTGTTAACAGTGAGAAACTCCTCATCTTACCTTACTGCTAATGCAAAGATTACTGATTAAGTTATAGCTTGGGGTGAGGTAAAGCCAATTCTCCCTTCTCAGGATTGAAGTTACAGCATCCCAAGGCAGGGTCTCCTTGTGTTCTGTGTTTTTATGGCACAGTGAGGGCATACTTGGTGAACTTGCATGCAAATGGTACATTATTTCAAAATAATAAGATATGTGAAAACTTGTAGCATTTATTAGGTATCAAAAAAACCCAGACAAGAGGGTTTTTTTAATTGTTTATTTTTATTTATTTTAAGCCAGAAGCTCTATAGAGAAGGGAAACAATGGAGTTCTTAAACAGATGAGAAAAAATATGCTCCTAGATGAGTATTTTAAGCAAGTTTCTCTGCAATTCTTTATTACCACATACCACCATTTAACAACAAAAAAGATCTTAAGACATACAATAGGAAGAATAATTTGTCTTATGCTCAACATTTAAGTGGAAGCTACCTGATAAGTTAGACAAGCCTGCAGTTATCAAGATGGCAGGGAGATGCAGAGTAAAGGTGTGAAGAGGTAGGCAAGTTATTTTATCCATTAATTTTATTCAATTTATTTTATTTTATTCAACTTATTTTATCACAGGCATCATCTCTGCCTGCAGCCTGTGTATCAGCCTCCTTTGGCATACTTACAATTAACCATAGACAGACTTTTCTCTGTATTACCTGTTTTATAAACAGCATTGCAGAGCATCTAGAGCACAGCAACTATGGATACCTCTTGGCTTCTGTTCCTCTCTACTATTCCACCCTGAAATTGGCTGGGTAGTGTGCTGTTTTTCTGTCAAGCCTCTTCTTGTACAAAATGAAGGAAAAGTAATGGTCATTTACACTTTCTTGGCAGGAGCAAGGAAAACCCCACATTTAGCCCAGAATCACTCTCCAGAAGGTGGTAGCTATTTTTTGGATATTTTTTATATCACAGAAGAATATATGTACTACTGTTTAATGGCATAAAGAAAAGGAAGGTCAAGTTTCAGTGACGTTGCCTTGCTAACAGTATAAAAGAGTAGGAAATCTTTAGGTTCCATCCACCCTTAAAAAGGATGACATTGTTTAGTGACCAACAGTTTGTCTGTCTTTATCCCCTTATGCTCATCCTTTCCAATTTGCATCCTCCAGCTTTCAAAAAGTGTCACAATTTCTTCAGCATTATTTCATTCACAGAAACTTCTGCTTTAATTATTTAAGCCGGTATATGACTAAATATAAGGCATCAGACACCTTACAGGCAAAACTACTAGTTCTTCCTATAAGGCACCTATGCTTTATAAAGAACAAATCTAGTATCAGTATGAGAAGGGCTGAGGGGAAAACACTATGAACAACTTGAAAACAAGATTCTAGAGAGGAAGAAACACACCTACACGCTTTTAACATGCAAAAGGCAGCTCTGGACTACCTAAGAAGCAAAAGATAGAGCCAAGGACTTCTGTAAGGAGTGTACTGCTTCCCACCAAGTCCCCGTCTTCCCCACCCAGGACTACGACCAAAAGAGGTATCCTCTGCCTCACATCCTCTCATTGCCAGCTGCTGTGGGTTTTGGCTAACCCACACCTGCAGGCTACCTTTACAAAGAACGAGGAAGAAAGGCAAAGCAATTTGTTTTCACAAAGAAGCCACAAAAGGGTGGAGGGAACACAATCAAAAACTCACAAACAAAAATGTAAGGAAGCTAATGAGATTCCCCAACAGAAAGAAAACAAAAAAGTAAAACATACTGATGTGGTTTGCAATTCTAGTCCTGCAGCAGATGCTACAGGCATTGTGAATTATAAACACTTCTCCTTAATAGAGTTCTTTTCCTTTGTCAAGATGACTAAAAAGATACACAAAATGAAGAACAGTCCTAGAGGAGAAAGACTTTAACAAGCAACTGCTAATAAATGGCAGACTGCTTGATGAGCGACAGTAAAGCCTGTTACCTTGGCATGCAAGCAGAAAGCTTTATTTATTGCTGTAATTGTTTCTCCCAACACACTGTCCCTGCAGATATATGGCTTTATTTTTTTGTGAAAGTCCTTAAATGTGCATATAAAAATTCAAAGATTATAGTCTCAAAGAACTATATGCAATGCTGAAAGTTAAGAAATGTTTCAAAAGTGAAATCAAGTCCAAACAAAATCTTCATGCACAGATCTTGTACGCACCTAGAATGAACTATTAATTTACAGTCATTATTTACTCTTACAACAATGGAGAAGTGATGGAGTACAAAATAAACCCCCCCCCCCAAAAAAAATACTTCAAGGAAAGGAAGAATCCTCTCCAGACTTAGCAGTGAATCCCCTGAACAACATCTGCAAAATTCAGCTGCCAGGCCAACTGCCATCTGGGCCCTCCTCCAGTTCTGCCCACCAAGGCCTGCCCCTGTGCTAGCCTGCTGTCTTGGCATAGCTCCTCAGGTTTTTTCCTGCACTGGAGAAGGCAGCCGTGCTAGTGCCTCTCACCTCACGAGCTGTGGCACGCATAGCAATGGCACAGCATGGGGCAACAGAGACAGACTGACAGCTAAAATGACCTCCAAGTTATTAAGATATTGCAAAGAAACAAAAAGCCTCTAGATTTGTTTGGATAGAGCTTTGTATCCAAAAAGTTATAGACTTCTCTCTCTGAGGGTGACCATGAAGAACTAAAGACAAGGCCATGGCCATCAGTGCAAGGTCTTCAGGCAGCCCTCTGGCTCCCAACTTTACACACATTCCTTTTACAAGCTTTCAAAGTGGAGAAAATAATTTACCTCACAGTATTCAAAAATAAATGCATAAAACCTAGTCACATCAGTTGTGATAGAGTCCAATGATAATATCAGCTAGGTTCCTACCATGAGATTTCCCCTCAAACAGGGCTATTGCCTTAACTCCCACACACAATATAAGTGAACATGGGCCATTTCAGCTGCTTCAGAAAGCTGGATTTCCCTCACAGCACTCTTGAATTATTTGCAGTTACTCCCCATTTGATCTTGACCAATACCTATGAAACTTTAACAGATCTCTCAATACAGAAGATCATGCATCTCTCCCAGTGGCACTGTTCTCCAAGACCCAAGTTCTCCAGTCTGGGAGCAAAGCTTCCATGAACTACCCCAGAGCCCAGGACTAAGCAACACAGCTTTAGTATTTCCAGTAACACAAAAAGGTCTGATCATGCATTAACCTGGTAAAATTTAACAGTCTGCAAGAAGTTGTGTCTAACTGGCATCAGGTCATAATGTCTCATTGAGTGTCAAAATATTTGAGCTTAAGGAAACGAGAACACATGACCAGTAGAAACATGTACTGATGGGGCTGCTGCAGCATGCAAAAGATCTGAGTGCTCACTAATTTGGCTGCAACCTCTTGTTCAGAAAACAATGTCTGGCAATAATAATACAATCCCAAAGAAAGGGCTCTACAGGGAAGTTATTTACTCTCTCACAAAGGCTGTATGATTTATACATGTTGTCACTGTCTACGCCAGAAAATTGATGACTGATTACCACATATTCATTTCAGTATCAGGTATCCAGCCTGAATTAACTAGATTAGGCCACATGGAATTTCTTTGCTATTTACAGCACAACTGAGTATAGCATTTGGTTTAAGTCAATAAAAAGAAGCAGCTTTTAGACAGAATCCAGTAAGAACTAGAATATATTAAAGCCACGTGGATTAAAGGTTTATTATTTATCACAATTACTCACATATTGTATAAACATCTGGATTCCACAACCATAGCAACCATAGCTTCATAGAACTATATTATTTAGTGGGGAACAGAAAAATAAATATATAAATAACATGTTGTTCATTACACGTCTCCAAAGCACAGCTATCACTCATCTGTCCCCAGATCCTGGAGGACAGGTATTCAACTCTTCCCTTGTGTCGTTGGCAGAACAGCAATGGAAGCATTTTAGCATCTCAGTTCTGCAGCGCCCTGTGCAAGGGACACAAGATCCCTACTTGAGATACTGCATGTCCTCCATCACTGGGGACAAATCTTCTGCATAGCAAGACCAGGAAATGAGCAGAATTAAAGCAGAAGCATGAAAGTACTCAGTGTAAAACAAAGTTTTTGAGAAAAGCATCACCAAAGAGGGAAATGAGTAAAATCACAATGGACAAAGAATTTCTAAAACCTAAGAAACAGTATCATATACAAAAGTACTTGAATATGCTACAGTATGATCTGATTAATTTTAATAGAGACTGATTATTTTAGTCATTTTAGGCTTATAGATAATGTTTTCAAAATATGAACACATATGGTTTATTTTCCAGATCCATTAAAGCATGCAAGGCCTTGCTAGAGAAGTCTTCTTCACTTGCAACCTCTGATTGCTTTAACAGAAACATATCAATGCTCCATTAAATGTTGTTCAATTCATGAATATTTCATTGACTACCCCTTTTAATATGAAGTTTATGAAATAGTAACTATAGTAAAGCTCAAACTGCTTTACCATTAAGCCTACAAGTATTTTTTTCCTTTGAGTATTTATATGAATGCACTGGTTTTCCCCTGCAACAGAGAGGGCCTGAGCTGATGTGCCTGCATGAGTCATGAACATTTCCAGCTGAAGAAAAAACAGAATTTATCTGCATATTATATTCCTACTGCAAGCACTACTGAAGTACTGCATCATAATGTATCATGAACAGCAGTGCATGGGGCTATTGTAAAGGCTGTCTGCTGTTACAAAAGTCACAGTAGCATGCAGTCCCTGATAACATATACTTAATTATGCAAGAAACTCCATTCCTCTGTCTACTCAAGTCCTTTTCTGCAGAGCTGCTTTCCAGCACCACATCTCCCAGCCTGTATTGATAGTGGGGGGTTGTTCTGACCCAGGTGCTGGACTCTGCTGAGAGTCTGAGAAGAGAGTCTACAGATCATGGAAGGAGTGGCTGGCCACATGGGAGGAGCATAGGACTGTTGTCAGAGAATGTAGGGAGGTAACTAGGAAGGCTAAGGCCTTGTTGGAACTCAACCTTGCAAGGGAGGTCACAGACAACAGAAAGGGCTTCTTCAAACCTATTGCAGGAAAAGATAAGGTTAGAGGCAATGTAGGCCTTCTGCTGAATGAGGTGAGTGCCCTGGTGACAGGTGACACAAAGAAGGCAGAGTTACTGAATGCCTTTTTTGTCTATACTGCTGAAGACTGCCCTCAGCAGCCCCTAACACCTGAGGAACCAGAGGATAGCATGATAAAGGAGTCTTCCCTGGTTGATAAGGACTGAGTTAAAGAACAGTAGAGTAACCTGGACATCCATAATTCCATGGGTCCTGATGGCATGCACCCATGGGTGCTGAGGGAGCTGGCACAGGTCATTGCCAGACTAATCTCCACCATCTTCAGTAAGTCATGGCAAACAGGAGAGGTGTCTGGGGACTGGAGGAGGAAAAACATCACTCCAATCTTCAAAAGGGGTAAGAAGGAGGACCCAGGAAACTCTAGACCGATCAGCCTCACCTCCATCCCCAGAAAGGTAATGGACCAACTTATCCTCAGCGCTATCCTTAGGCATATCAAGGACAAGGGGGTCATTAGGAGCAGTCAACATGGTTTTACTAAGGGGACATCATGTCTGACCAACCCGATAGCCTTTTATGAGGACATAACCAGGTGGAGAGATGATGGTAGAGCAGTGGATGTGGTTTATCTTGATTTCAGTAAGGCATTTGACACTGTCTCCCACAACATCCTTCTGGCTAAACTGAGGCAGTGTGGTCTGGATGATCAGGTAGTGAGGTGGATTGGGAAGTGGTTGAAGGAAAAAAGCCAGAGACTTGTGGTCAATGGGATGGAGTTTAGCTGGTGACCTGTAACTAGTGGGGTCCCACAAGGGTCAGTGCTGGGACCAGTTCTGATCAATATATTAATCAATGACCTGGGTGAGGGCACAGAGGCACTGTCAGCAAGTTTGCTGATGACACCAAACTGGGTGGAATGGCTTACACAGCAGCAGGCTGTGCTGTCATCCAGTGAGACTTAGACAGGCTGGAGGGTTGGGCAGGAAGAAATTCAACAAGGGCAAGTGTAGTCTGGCACCTGGGAAAGAACAACCCCAGGTACTAGTATAGGTTGGGGACTGACCTGTTGGAGGATAGCAAAGGGGAAAAGGATCTGGGCGGTCCTAGCTGATGGTAGGCTGACCAGGAGCCAGAAATAGGGGTGTATTAAAAGGGCTGTGGTTAGTAGGTCTAGAAAGGTTCTCCTGCCCCTCTATTCTGCCCTGGTAAGGCTGCATCTGGAGTGTTGTGTCCAGTTCTAGGCCCTCCAGTTCAGGAGGGACTCTCTGTGTTTAGAGTCCATCACAGAGCCACAAAGATGATTAAGGAAGTGGAGCATCTCTCTTACAAGGAAAGGATGAGGGAGCTGGGGCTCTCTAGCTTGGAGAAAAGGAGACTGAGGGGTGACCTCATCAATGTTTATCAATATATAAAGGGTGAGTGCCAGGAGGATGGAGCCACATTCTTCTTGGTGATGCCCAATGACAGAACAAGGGGCAATGGGTGGAAGCTGAGGCATAGGAAGTTTCATGTGGAGGAATTTTTTCACAGTGAGGGTGACAGAGCACTGGAACAGGCTGCCCAGGGAGATTATGGAGTCTCCCTCTCTGGAGACATTCAAAACCCGCCTGGACGTGTTCCTGTGTGATCTGGTCTAGGTGATCCTGCTCTGGCAGGGGGGTTGGACTAGATGATTTTTTGATGTCCCTTCCAGCTCCTAACATTCTATGATTCTATGACAAGATCACAGCACCAGCTCCTCTGATATTGCACCATCAGGATCAGCTTTTCTCATCAGGAAGAGTTGGCTATCACCTGGGGCAGCAGCCCCTGGCTACTTGGTGTTAAGGATAAATGGAGGATGTACAGGAGGGCACTTTCCAGTTCACCTAAGGCAGCACATCCCCCAGAAGCAGTGTTGGATGGTGTAAAGTGCTGAAATATAATGGGAACAGGAACATCCTGAACTCCAGCATAAGGAAACTGAACAATCATCAGGGTGGTCAAGAGGAAAAAAAAATAAAATCTGGAGGCTCTCCCCTCAGTTAACTACTTTCCTTGCTTCTTTTAACCTTCCTTGAGCACACATTATGCTCCTTTGCCCTTCCTATGGTGGTTCTTGCAAAAGAAGCAGCATTCTTTACATCAGCTTGCTAGATATCCTCCCTCCTTTTCCTGCGGACATCTAGCATTGATCCAGAGGAAGACCCATGCTAGAGAGGGTACAGGAAGACAATGTGCAAGTAAAAGCATTTTTCCTGCACAGACTTCTTGTAACAGAGTATCTTTCACACTCTCAGGAAGGTAAAGTAGGAGAAAAACAGCAATCTCCAACAAGAACACTGTCACAATACAGGCCTCCATGTAGCACAACAAACTGTGTCCATACCCAGGCTGACACCCTCTTAAAGCTCTAAAGGGCCATGTACCACCCAGCTACTGGTGGTGTGGACACAGAAGCACCAAGATCTTGGCAGCAGGAATGCGCAGACACAAGGCACAGCCTGCTCCACTTGACGTATCGGTTCTCTCTGGTGCCAATTCCATCTCCTGTAAAAGTGATGCTGGTTGGGAACGTCCCATACAAGCAAACTGCAGGAGAGGGCTCAGCTCTACCCAAAGCCCCTTCTGAGGGGCAGTGTTGGCTTCAGGGAGCCCCAGAGCCCCCCGCTGAGCAGCCATATGCACAACCCCCTGAGACGTCTACAGGCCACAGAGCCCTTCTCGGAGATCACTCAATGGCAGCCTTGCCCTGCAGCGCACAAGGGGGCGCTGGGCCCTCCTGCATGGAGCGAGAGTGCACTGGAGCGAAGGGTGCTGGTGTTCTGCCCTCCCTGAGAACCCGGACAACCGTCACCAGAGGGATGGGACGATGCTCTCTAGCAGGGCAGCACCGTGGGGGAGGGAGACAAGACGAGATGAGATGAAGCCATTAAGTGGCAGCTGCCATTTTATAGCTAATGGGACAGTGATGCCGTGTGCCACTGAGCAGGAAGGGGTGTGCAGAGATCCCGGCTCTCATTTCTGGAATGTTCTACACCAGCAGTGGAGACCACCTTGTGTTGTTCTAAAACAAGTAAAATCAGGATATCTGTAAAACGGTGGTACCTCCAGAGTGTGGCTCCTAATCCCTCAGCGGTGCCAGTGTGGAGGAGGTGTTGGAAGGAGGTTAAACCTGGTGCTTTGGTGTGGGTGGTGGGACTCCTGCAGCAGCGGGCTTGGGATGTAGGTCGAAGTCAACATGGCCAGTTTTTGTGCTTTCACTTCCCCTTGAGAGCTGTGGTGTTATCCTCACCCCCACACTCACCTGGACCTTCCACCAGCACATGCATGGTCCAGCAAGCGAAGTGAGGAACTGCTCAGCACTAGGAGCAGATGCGCAGCTGTGCCCCAGCTGGGTTACACCTCACTGGGTTGGGCCTCCTGTAATGTTGGTGGGATTGATTTTACAGGTGGAAAAGATAAAGCACCAAAGCAGTCTATCTGGGACAGTTCATATGGTGCCTCCAGAATGTAGTGCAAATTGTGATGATGCACTTGGGTAAAATAACAGTGGAATTATTCACTACACATGCGTAAACATCCAGCTATTCTTACAATACTGTAAAGCACTTTTATCATAATTTTCTTACACCTAACTTACTTTCACTGTATCAAAACCATGTGCACAGCTTATTTCAGTTCTGTAGCTAAACATTTTCACAGGTCACATTTGGTGAAAGTACTTCTGAACATAAACAAAAAAATCCTGTTAATTATTCTGTAATACTTGATATACCAACCACCATTTTATTGACCATGAATCAGTTCATTGCTATGACTCTGAAAAACAAATCTAAGGGACAGTACGCTATTAAAGATAGTTAATTTTTTAAAAAATTATTTGCTTTAGGAAGTTTAAATGCTTTTAGTAATGGTGGCTCAAATATAACAACAGGAATAAACAGAGTGCAGTTTCTGCTTGAATATTTTTTCTGTGTTAGGACTCTCTTTTTTTAGCAGAAAAATACTCTCCGCCAACTCCACTGGCATCTCTGTAGTATAGGACAGCAAGACATACTACACTGAAACAGCATCCAAAGGCCAATGCAAAGACAACACACACAACAGATGCTCAGTTTTAGGGTTTATTTCATCTGCTAACATTCATTCTTGATCTAGACAAAAACAATTAGATGATTTTTTTTAATCCAATTTTTCTTGTGGAGGAAAAGAACCGTTAACACCTTTTTTTTTTTTTTAAAGGTGCTATAAATAAATATATAAAGCTCTGAGTATTACTTAGCTCAAATTAAACTGTTGTCTTTTTTGTTGTTGATTTTAAGTTCCTGAAGTGGAAAAAAAAAGTGCAAACCATACACATTCAGCCCAATGGAATGATTCCAGCCACAATCACTTTTGGAGAAGCTGAATCTGTTTGATCCACAATATGGAGGATGGAAGGTGGATGCGGGGGACATCTGTGTTTTTTTACCCTCAGCCACACAACTCCTAGAAGACAAGAACTGAGTTCCTTGATAGGTAAAGCACACATGAAAGGAGAGAGAAAAAAAAAGCAAGCCCTGCCTGTGTTGCCCTTTTCCTTCCCTGTGCAGATTGTGCAGCAGAGAGGAAAGAAGTGGCAATATAAGCAAAGCCTCAGACAGACAAATAACAATGAAAAATAAAATCAGATACCAGTAGGCATGGTGAGATGGTGAGAAATCCTGTGGCTGTTGGATGTTTGCTTGGCAGACTACACACAAACACAGAGCAACTCTACATTGAGAGAGGTTGGGGATTTTTGTCTTCTCCTTATGGAAAAAAAAGATAAAAGGGGCAATAAAAATAAGTTAAATCATATTCCAATATGTACAAAACAAATCATGCTCAGTAAACCATCTGAATATAAAATTATTTGTTATAGTACAACTCTCTCAATCCAGTCTGCAGAACTGATACTTTTGGGGAAAACAGGGAGGGGGAAATGTGAGGCTTTGAGTGATGAAACAGACTTACTTGAAAATCTTGGGTCTTTTTTTCAGCCTGCATGGCTAAAAACTACAGAGAAAACCACCCGCAGGTGGGACAATCCAAGCTTTAATACCCCCATTCTTCTCAGGACTGTGTTGACCTTGGGAAAACTCCTTAAAGGGCATGACAACCAGCCGCGGATTGCTTGGATGGAGCACGCAGACGTGAGCTCTGCTGCTCGCTGCTTTACCTGAGCTGCTGCTGCTAACTGCCTGTGCTTTAAAGTTTTGGCTTTGCTGCTGCCCAGGCAGCAAACTCTGCAGTGGCTTCTGACACTGGAACATGATCTGCTACTATTGCTGAAAACAAGAGGAAAAAGGTAACACAGCCAGCTCTGTGATTTGAATTCAGCAGATAGTGTGAGTTATTCCAACCTATACCACTGGACATACATGTAGTGTAGTCTGTGTTGTGAATCCCTGTAGCACTACCCATTTTTGTGACATTCAGAAAATTCTATGGGACCGGAGGGGCTCTGTGTAACTCTAAACACCTGTAAGAAGCTAGAGATACTTTAAATGCCAGGATATAAACCTCAGTCAGGCCCAGTTCTGTAATGTTACTCATTACCTTCTGTGGCTGTTCAGTGGTCTCTGTGATTTGGTGGGCTCAGAGTGAAAACTTCCTGACAAGTGTCCATACTGTGACTGTGGTGGTCTTTCTGTCTTGCTCACACTCTCAGCAGTGGTGCTGCCCTGTCTGCTCCTATAGGACAGGCCTGCAGTAAGGATTCAAAAGCTTGTTGGGATCTTCCTCATGCTGCTTCCATTGCCATCCCAGTTGTCTAAGCAAGCAAGGGATTATGGGGTGCAAAAACATCAATCTGAAGCACTCTCTGTTTATTCCAAAATGTTGGGCACAACATTCAGGCAAGATAGAAAAATCACACTGGTCCTTTGTTGTTGTTGATGACTATGAACCCTGTGATGACCCTAGTCTGCAGCCTCACCAGTTAATCCTGCATTTGTGACCTGGGTAGGGTACAAGGTGACATCCAACTGCCTGGAAAACTTGGGAGGAGGCAGACTCCTTCAACAGGGCTAGCTGGGATAAGATAAATAAGCAACAAAGAGTTTTCTTCATGACCCACCAAGCAGTGAAGTTAACACTATTCGGGTGCTTAAATGTAAAAAAAAAAAAAAAGATTCTTCTTAGCACTGCAGTGTGTCTTGGCCTTTACACCCTTCCAAAGCAGGAATGGAGTCTGCTGGAAAATTATTGCTCACACTAATACTACTGACTGTATAAACCCTTAGAAAGACTTTACACAGCCCTAGTTTTTGCAGAGGCTTTCATTGGGTTATCCCTGGAACCATGGTAGAAACACTGTGGGATGGACAAGCATTCAACTTAGTAAAATCTTAATTCAAGGGGAACGGCCTCACCAACTCCATTAAGAGACAGGTCACAATCTTGCACCTGCCCTCCCTGTACCTGCACTCACCTACCCTGACTGGGATCTTGATGCATTGACAGGCTCCCTGAAGAGACACCTCATTAGTGAAGAAGGTCTTAGTCCATCTGGAACAGTCACAGAGAAAAAAAATTTGGAAGAAAGGGGCAGATATTGAACAAGAATGTACTATTGGGCCACTACTTCTGCTGGAGTGCTTAAAGCTGTTGTTCTCCATTCATTTTAAAACTACACACATATTTGTCATGTTATCGTAGAATCAAATAATCAGTCCTAAAAATAAAAGCGATTTGTACAATTTCAAACTGTAGTACAGATAAACCACAAAAAATCTACATTCACAGTATGTTAACAAAGTTCTCTTAAACCCACTAAAGGAAGAAGATAGTGAGATAGTGCCAGGTATGTCTTGCAACCCCTGATCTGGCACTTACAACAAATTAACACATGGCCTACAGCCATAAACAGATGAGCATAGCAGCCAGGGTGAGGGATGGCTTTTGGATCACTCTCTTCATTTCCAATACTTAGAATCTGTTTCAGAATGCCCTATACTTTTCATACCTTGGAGTACCGCTTCAGAGTGCATACATTTGTTATTCCCAGTGTATGGGTGGAGGAACTGAGGCATTTGCTGGGTGCAGGATTTGGATCTAGAAATTTCTACCTCAGCGCTGTTGAGGTCAGCCCTCCTTTTGTGGGTTGAAGTGAAACTATTAACAAAACAGTTTTCAAGGTAGTTTCATTTCTTTTGCTTTTTACTGTGCTATATTACAAATAAAATGTTGGAACAAGGTCTTTTACTGACATGCTTCTAGGGTCAGAGGCTGCCTTTGATTTAGCGAATGCTGCAGATCCATTAAAATCCATCTGGTTACTTAGAGCCCATAACACAAAAACAACTCAGGCAAACCAGGCCAAATCCTAATCATACACAGTCTCATTTACTATCACCTTTTTGTAGAGGAGAGCAGAATTTGTACATTTGGTACAAAGTGGTTCTCAGAAACCAGTGTCAGCATACACAGAGCTGCTGGGGCACTTGTGGCCCCAGCACTGCCAGAGCTGCGCCTCGAGTATGGATGGGCTGCAGTAACCACTCGTGTGTGATGGATCCAGAATGCAGGATGCACAGTGAAAAGCCTTTGGGGAAAGCTGGAAAGTCTGCATATAAAACAGTTGCTTTTTATATCTCGTGCCTTGGTTTTGTGGGTAAACAGCCTGTAAAATTGCATTTTTTAAATATAAATGTTTTCTTTAGTTACAGCAACACATAAAAGAGCAGGGAACTAGCAGACGTAGCTCCTCCCGGTCTTGAAATTCAGAGATGAGCAAATGGGCTTGTAATACCTTCTGCCCCCAAGCCAACAACTGAAAATTGCTTTATTTTCCTTCCCACTTTTCAGCTATGAGGAAACGCTTACGGCCATAGCTTGGCTGTACACAACTCTGGGAACAGGGGTCATTTCGTGGCAGAACCTTAAAGACAGCAACACCACTAGCAAATGCTAGTACCAGCCAAAGGCATGGATCACAATATCCCACTGTGCTTGAAGACAGATTAGCGTGTGTTTGGGCACTCTGCAGCACTGGGATGCAGATCCAATCAAAATTCATCTGAAATCAATAGGAAAGTCATCCTTCAACTTCAGTATATTTTGGATCATGACTTTTAACAGGGTTGTATTTGAGCCAAAGTGCTGTTTGTGTTTTCTGTTCTTAAATTTTTAGTGATCATTACTCTGCTGGAGAAGAACATCTCCAAAAGGATGGTATATCCCCTGGGGTGTACACAGAAGAAACAAGGCAGCTCCTCTGCTTAAGGCAGCCCCTCCTTTGCAAAACTCCCATCTGAATTTGAAACTGTTGGGAACAGTGTACAGAGGCAGAGAGAATTAAAATACAAAACAAGCAGCACTTCAGCTTGTGATGGGAAAGGGACACTGTAAAAATGACATGCTAAAGTTGAATGCATCAGCTCTCTTCCTCTCCTCTGGTGATTTCAATGCCATATTTGATCTGCAGTTAATATGGCCTTTGAAAATCAAATCATATTCCATTTGGTTCATAGTTTACCCTAAACAATAGCTGGTTCAGGTCTTACAGACTGAGCAATAATGGGGTGAGACATGAAACAGGCAAAAACTGCTTCATTTCCATGCTTTCAGCCAAACAAAGAAGTGCTTGCAACAGCAAGAAAATAAGCCATACTTCAATTTGGTGAGTGGGAAGAGGAATTAGAGAAGTCATTGTTGTTCTATGACTCAAAAGTCAGTAAGCAGAACCTGGTTACACTGTCACCACACTGGAGGATTAAACTTGCATGAGTCCCTAAAAAACATCATTGAAAGAGTTCTGCTTTGAAAGTGGTCTGAGACTAAAAAAACATTATCCATGATTCCCCGTTCCAGTTTTATGAACACAGCTTGTTCATTTAAAGTAAGAGCTGCAGAACAGGCACTCTGCCAAAAGACAATGTGCACTGTCTCATAATTAATTCAGACTCATAGTCAGAAATTTTCACAGCTCTGGAAGAGAGCCCCATCCTCTTCCCACTTAAATCAGTTCTAGTGACTTCACTGGAAGCAGGCTGATGTCCATTATCTCTTGAAAAAAGCAAGTAAAAATAACTGAAAAAAAATACAGCTATGGGTACATCTGTATGCTTGTTCTAGTTCAGTATTTTACACAGTGACAAACAAAACATGTTCCCATTAATGACTGATCATTTGCAGGGTCTTCCCATTACTTGTCATGCAGATTTATGAGGGAGTAGAGGGAGTACTGCTATTTAACTTCTTCCTTTTTTTTTAGTATGTAGGATTGGGTTTTCGTGTGCTGTTAACACAAAACACTGATGAAGGCATGAGCAGCAGTTGTGTAGGGTGACAGGATGGCATGTGAATGCACGTTTGAGTCTACATGGAATTTTGTTAGCTTTTAACTTGTTTTGGGACCTGCCTGTGAAAGAAATCTGGGAGTTCTGTGCATGAATTCCCTATTATTTTTTGTGATGAAGTTTTGTATGTATATGTGATAACAGTGCAATGTATCAAAACCACTGTGCTAAGTACATATTCATAGTCAATTGGCTTTAATGTTTCTCATCCTCTGATGTTTTTCTTCTTTTATGTTTATTGTGCTCTACTTTCTGGCAGTGGCTGCGGCTAAAACGAAGTGACTGCCCTTGTGCTCAGATCACAGCTTGATAGAACAGCACAGCCTCAACACAGTCACCGTTAACATTTACTTACAAGCATTGCAATTCCCATCCCACCTCCCAAAACAGCCACAAAACATCAGTTTCCTTGGTTGTTAATTATGTATCTTTATAGCATGATGCTCAGGGGATAAACAGGTTTTAAAAAATCCTACTTCTGCCATTTGTGTTTGAATTATGAGGATAAGAAACATTCTTTTGTGTTCGGCCTTAAGAGTGGGTAACAGCATTTGTCCTTTCTTTTTACCCCTGCATTGTAATGTTGACCCTTTTTTATTTTTATTTTTATGTATTTATTTTTTTTTAAGAATCTCATTGGTCTTGTAAGAAACAGTAAAAAGACCCTATGCTTAAGGAAGCAATCTATCTTCTGTTTTACAGACTTGTTTTTAAATAAAATACTTTTTGTTGTTTTTGCAATTTTATTTCCATGATCTTTTATATGGAAACCCTAGAATATCATTAATATAAAAGTCTGCCTAGGCTACCACTTCTCTATAATATGGCTCATGTAGTCCTCAGTGGGCAAGCGTCCTTGCTCTTCGGTCTCTTCCTTGGGAAGTGCTTCATTGGACCGGTGAAGAAGCCTCTCTTCCCGATTCTTTATCCTCTGCTCCATCCTCTCTAGCTGCCGCTTATACTGGTAGCGCTGTTGGAAGAGGTCCTTTGCATAGTCATAGAGCTGCATGTCCAAGTCATTGAGCTCCTCAATCCTCCGGATGGTGTCATTATCCACCTCCACCCCTCCTGCCCTGGTGCTGTTGTACTGCATAAAGGGCCGGATGAATTTCAGATTAAAAGTTCTCTCAAATAGGTACTGAGTCTTCCTCTGGAACTCTGTCAAGCCGAAGAAGGCCATGTCTTTGAGGTTCTTTTTTGCACTCTCCAGCAAGATCTGTGCCCGCTTGTTCTCTGGGATGAAAGACATGTTGTAGCAGCCCACTAAGCTCAAGTCAGCCAACATCCTCACTTGGCGGTTGTTGGCCAGATTATATGGGCAATCCATGAACTCCTGCAGCGTGCAGCCTGACCAGTCCGTGCCTTCATAGCACGATGGCAGCTCTTCAGGAGTTGGTGTCCTGCCATCACACATGTGCAAGGAGGTCTTCCAAGTAGCTCCTCGTTGGACATGACGCCATTCGCTGAGGTAACGAGATACAGGGTCTCTCAGCAGTGTGATGTAGTAAAATTTTCTACAAGTAAAAAAGAAAATAAACATTCTGCTATTAATGAGAAAGACGCTCAGTAAGCTGAGATCTAGTGCAGATATCAAAAAAGACAAGAATAAATTAAAAATAAAGCATCCATTCCACTACGTAAAAATAAGCATCCATTGGACTACTTTCTTCTTGCAGTATTTTATACTAAGTTGTTTGTGCTACACTAGACCCACACTTCTCTTTTCCATTGCACACCATTTTAGCCTTGCCAAGTAGTAATGCTTTCACTTGGACATACATTTCCAGCAAGAGACTGCAATGTCAGAACAGAATATTGGGCTTCAATTGATCTACCAGCATCAGAGAGCAACTGTGCCTGGCCTTTCACACAACCAAGTGTCCTCTGAATCACAAAGGACTTGCTCTGCAGGACAGCCAAGCAACTGGTATGTTTATGAGCTTGGCCTATCATTTTCCCTTCATACAGATACCGACCAGGACACATATTACTTGATTGATCTGGCTGCCAAGATGAAATCTGGGAGTCTGCGGTGAGAAGCAGGATAACACCCCAGGAATGTAAGTGAAAAATAACAGGAAATCAGGAATGCAATATGCTTTGTAGAAAGAGAAGGCATGAGTTGACAGCCAGTGATAGTGGCAATAGTTTATTCTCATTTCAGCTAATCTGCTATCAATTCAAAGAAATTTAAAACACACTTCTGACATGAGACTAAAAAGGCAGAAAAAGCAAGACAATCAGGAGGAACACACATCATGACATTGGGCATTTTGCCGTTCCAAGAATAATGAAATCCCCAACAACACAAGCTGTCCCTTGAACTGAGAACTTGACAGCTGTCTTGTATGAAGAGACCCTCCAGCTTCAGCCCACCTTGAGCCTAGACAAAGTTCTGTGGTGACAGTGATGGCAGTCTGCAACAGCCCTCTCCAGACAGAGGGAAATGGGCCTTTTTCCCCCTAACTTCCAGTGGCTTGCGACTATGGTGTGTCTGAGCATTTCTAGAATAAGGAAATACCTTATTTAGTTGCTAAAGCTGTGAGGGAATTAAATCCACATGTGGTCCCAGCACATGGGGCTGTGTGACACAGTGCACAAACAGGAGCACCTGGCTTTGGCGGGCTATCACACACATGCTACTGGAAATGTTTCCAAGAGGGATGGCTCTGAATTTATTTTCCTATCAGAAGCATATCTCTGGAATGCTGCTATGGCTTGCTGCACTGCCAGTATGGCTTGGGAGAGCTGAAGGTCATGGTCATTGTGAGGGCACTGCATATTTTTTGAGGAAAAAAGTCAACCAATTCTGCTTTAGCTAATATCAACACACTCATATTATCCCAGCACCTTCAATATCATTCTTGCTAGTAGCAACCTAAATTACTGCATTAAGAGTAATTTAAATTTAATAAAATATATCAAAGACATCACCCATGAAGTCTGATTTGAAGGAATGTTTGTTTTCCCAGTTTGTTACTAACTTGCTGAAGGGTTGTTCCAAAGCAGTTATATTTTGGATTTTCCAGCAGCAGCAATGGGTGTCCACTCTGGCTCCAGCTCCTCTCCTGCTTTCTGCCTTCAGAACTAGGGCTGGTAAAAACATTTGCTATTTTTGGAAACTATTTCATCTCTCTTCATAGCAAGAGTATCATGCTGTCTAGTAATAGTGTCTAGTGTTGTCTGTGTACAGGGAGAGGGGAGAGAGTAGGGGAGCAGAGTGCACAGGAGAAACACTTCCCTTAAATTTAGCTCTTTTTCTTCCATTTGCATTGCAGCCTGTAATGATTCAACTACCCAGACTAAGATGCAGCTATGATTTATATAGACACTGCTAAGAAACCTCTAACAGATGGGGATAAAATATGACAGTGGAAGGCAAAGGAAAGCAATGATGAATGCCAGATGTTCAAGTGACAGACATTGATGCTAAACACTACCAGCATTTTTTGACTTGTGAACTGTGGTGGACTTTTTATTTACGTCAATGTAATCCAAAGGTTGCATTTTTTTCCTGAAGCAGGTTGAAACCAATTATTATTATGTGGCTTACAGAAGCAACTAGAAGTTTCACCTAAGATCACAGACTCATTTGTGATGTATCCAAAGACACAGGAGGAGCTGATTCCTGTCCATACCTGCCATCTTTACAAGTAGGTATAGGGAAAAAAAAAAAGAAGAATTAGTATATGCATTTTGTAGACAGGGGAGCCATGAATATTAAAAGATGTGCATAGTCATATTGGTGCCTGTGACAGAGATGGTGTGAACCTGATTCCTGTAAGCCTGAGTCCAGTTTGGTCTCTCTCTAAACTGTAGGAGTCTATTAGTAAATCAGATTAATAAATACCATGCAAAGTTTCTAGGGTCCGTTGAAATAGAGAGAGCTTGAACAGGACACAAATAGAAAAAGCAATAATTTCTTTCTTCACACTTGCACTGTAAGAGCTATTATCTTAGTTGAGGAGATAACTCTGGTAAATATTTTACCATGAGCGATCTCTCAGATTCATTTCAGTGAAGAGAAGGCACAGGAAAATAGGTTACATTAAAAAAAATTATACTGAATTTGATGTTCCCCTTTTCAGGTCTGTCACATTGAAAAGTGCTTGAAGGAGGAGAGCTTGCCTCCTAACACAGAAATAAGATATATCTTTTGAAACTGGAATATGGGCAGTGGAACCAGGACCTTGGAGGTACTTGAGGAAGCTGCCCCAATGGGGCATAAATAACAACAAAAAACCCCAAACAAAACACTCCAAACTAAACAGACACTGCAATGCAAAATAATAGTTTAAAATGTCTTAAGTTAAGAAGCACTGTTGGCATACCGTAAATTATGATCCCAAACCTGTATTTAGCTTTCTGGAGGGTTTTTATTTTCTGCAGTGCAGATTCCCTCATTGAATGATACCTTTAGGAAGACTGGGGCTTCAGGAACCAGAGATGAGCTATTTCAATATTAGATGAATAACCATGGAAGTATTCACCTAAAGTACTTAAGATAGTGAAGTTTTCATTTTCAGACTTCAGACTGTAAGTTGGGGGAATGACTTCAAGTTCAGAGAAAAGTTAGGTATCTCTCTAAAGCATCATCCATTAGCATCATTGTTATTATCATTGAGAGCCAGAAAGTCAGGGGAACTTTATGCCAATGTGGTTCAGAATACAGGCAGTGCCACTTGTCAGGAGTGACTTGAAAGTTATGAGGACCCCCATGACTAGTAAGCTCTCTTTTGTCATCACAGAGAAAGTAAACTCATAAAATACATGCAGCTGTGAATGACCTCCCTTTCAGCATGGAGCCCCAGACAGCTACTTGACCTAAGTATTCCTAATAGCTCATTTCAGAAATGTGGTCTTCTCCTAGTCCAGATGGTTCCACTCAATACTGCCTCATAAAACCCCAAACAGTTCCAGTTTGGTCAAGCAATGCCAAGTCTCACTGGACTTCCTGGAGTTAACAAGCTTGAGCAAGAAAAATGGATATTCTAGTTAGTAAGATACTTCTTTTTTTTTTTTTTTCTTCCCATGCCAAGCTGGGCAGATCAGCATTACTAATCTTGCACTCTCCTCCTCTGCATATCCATGTGGTTGTGATCCCCAGGAGGACAAAGAAAAGCAGATCCCTAAGTCACACCTCTGCCTTTCCCTGCATTATTGTCCCTGGAGTTCCCCATGTGAAAATCCACCTGAAGATCCCTTGGGCACTTGTATTTTGGATATGCATGCAAGCTACAAAGTTTTGTCTGCGGAAAGAACCACTAGCATATTTATTAAACAGAGCAAAATGAAACCATACCTTTAATAAACAGCCCTGTATTAGAACTGAAGTTTCAGGGAGAAAGTCAACATTAGAAAGGAAGGGCAATGTTGCAGTTGTAATACATAAATGAATTCAGGAAACTTGAACGTAAGTACCCCTTCTGTCAAAATTAGCCTGTGTGCCCCAGACAAATCTCTCTCTCTCTGCCTCTGTTTCCCATGTGTGAAGGGCTGACAATGTCTCCTTTGTCTATTTTGGCAATGCAAAACATAATATCTTTTGGAGCAAGAACTGTCTCCTTCAATGATTATGCAAAGCCCCTGTTTCAGCATGGATTGAGGTCAGAGGACAATAGTTAACTTGAGGCATATTTTCATGACACAGGCATCAGGGGCACTGTTGTCCTGCTGGATTCCCACCCTGGACCTCTCCTTCCCATTCTCATACAGCAGCACAAAGCAGCTTTAGTTTTGCCAGCAGAGGGGTTTTTGTTTTTGCAGGGTCATGCTGCAAATGCAGTCACTGAGCAGATTTGGGTTAAAAATAACCCTTTCTTGAAGACAGGAGGGAGTGGCTGAAGCCCTCATTTTGTAATATTCTGCCTTAATTCTTGTCAGCATGTTCCTCAGCTAATGAAGGGGAAATGAAACCCTTCTTCCTCTAAAGAAACAATTCCTTCTCTTTTGATAATAACCAATCACCATAATTCTGATAATCTGACAGATTCTAAATATGATGCCATTATCTCTCTTTAGTTCATTTCCATTTATGCTTTCCTACACTCCTATTTGATACACCCTTCTTAGTTCCCACTGCTGGTCTCTAAAATCTGCCAAGAACTGCTTGTTTGACTATGCAATCCCCTATTCTTTGCTGTGATTAAATGCTTCCCTCCCACACAGCCAAAATATCTTAATTTTTGTTTCTACCAGTTCTTCACGGAGCTTTCAAATGTCCCTCACAGGAAAAGCAAAATCTATAATAAGTCCTTCTTGACTACTGTGATGGCCTTCTATCAGATGAAGAGCAAAATAAGGGTAGCCACTTCCAATCATACGTGATTCATTCTGCTGCCAGGAGGGGGAAGGGGAAGGAAGCTGCATAGGTCAGCTTAAACCATATAAACCCAATCTGTCAAAGCAACATCCCCCCAGGCTACCATTTTTCTATTGCTAAAGAAAAAAATACTAAAAAAGTCTTTCTGTGTCCTTGCTGAATTAACTGAACTGAATAGTGTGTCTGCCAGACAGCAGGAATTAGAAACACTCTGTTTTGTTTAAAAGTAGCAGTAATGTCAAATTTGTGTCTGATTTAAGGCACCTTTGTAAGCCAAGTCCATGTATTACGCATGCCTCAAATAATTTGTGAAGGTCGTTATTTAATTCAGAGTGGTTCTCACTATTGTTTATCGCAACGACAACTAGTGGTTTTGAATCCCACCTGTGAAATGAAAACGTTCACCCATCCTGCTGTTAGTCTGCAGGGAACAACGAAAGAAGCACTAGAGCACTCAGCACCTCTACTGTGATCACTTAAACCCTCACCTTGAGAGACAGTTAAGGGGATTATGAGGTAATGGTTACCTCCTCTGAAAATAGGCAGTGTATCCTAAAGAAGCAGTTCTAGCAATGACTTACAGGTAGATAAGAAGCAAAGGTGAGTCAGGTGTCTCAGCTGCATGAGCTGAGAATGTGCCAGATGAAAGTTTATAAGGAATTTGCATCCTCATTCTAAAGTCACACTAAATATTACTTACAGACCTATGAAAATATGTTTTGCCCTTCTGCACAGAGACGTGAAATATCTTCTGCTATGGTGGGAAACTCTGGGGTGCAGAACACTTTCCAGCCAGCCCCACCACTTGCTTCAGTAAAAGCTGCCTCCTGCTTTATTTACCACCAGTACACCAAACCCCTGCTTATCACTTCTAAAGCTCAAACTTAAGACTCTGCATATTTTCCTTTTTACTCTACAGTCAGATTTCTTGCATAACAAAACACGCTCTCAGTTAGAGATTGGAATTTAATATATGTACAATGATTACTTCCTTTGGTAGAAAATAGCCCTAATTTTCCTCGAGTCTGCTTCATCTGGTGTTCATTTAGACTCTTCCTGTATTTCACACACAATAAACTCTTCAGAGCCTTTAAAAGTCATAGAAAAAGAAAGAAAACCCCAAACAAACAAATAAACAAAATAAAAAAGTCTCTTCTGTCCCATATGTTTAAATAAAGGTTGCCACACAAAAGCACCAAAAGCCAAGAAACTTATTAGCAAAGCCAATTGGTCAGTCCTCAGACTGTGTAAACATCTACATCATTTTGCTTTTCCAGTAAACGAGGGGGGTGCTTTGGTAACTGGGTTTGTTTTGCACAATTGTGTTTGTTTTGCCTGACGGTCTCTGCTCTTGGGACTGTGCTGTATTAACAGATAGGATGTTTTGAAACCTAACAACCAACCATTACATAGGCTCTGCTCACCCTCCAGATCTTCACTCAGGGACTCTTCTTAGGGTCTGATTTTAGCATTGGCCAATTCCTGAAGCAGTTATCCCTGGGCCATGCTGCTGACAGCCCACTGAGAGCTTATCCCTAAAAACAACCTCCAGGCTGCTTTAGGAACTGGAGACAGAAAAGAATACTCTTGTACTACAGACAAATTGTCAGGCTTTTCTTCCAAATGGAAAAGTTTAACTCTCACAGACTCTCTAGGCTGGATGTAATCCAAAGCACAGGATTCTCAATACACAAGGGTGGGTTTCAGTAGGTAAAATTGGGTGTTTCAGTCCAGCTACCCCTTTATGAAAAGGAAGCAGAGTTGTGGGAAGGCTACACCCTCTCACAACATGGCTGTGTTTTTCATGGTGTTTAAATAAAAATCTGCTGTAAGTATCATTGGCTCCACTGGAATAATTCCAGATGGAAATATTAAGATTTACAGAAGGAAAACCAAAAAGATAATAGAAAGTCTTGATTGCATAGCAACCAATGAAGAACAAATGAAGGAAAGAGAGAAATCCCTTCTAGACAAGCCAAAATCATAGAATCAAAAAACTCTAAAGTTGATTTACAAAGAAAGGTAGATCTACAAAGCATTAGTTGGAATGCTACCCTTTTACACAGATAGATATTCCTTCTCAATTTTATTGGCAAAGGCTGCAGAGCTGTAGTGGAGGGGCATGGGATGTAAGTCAGCTCTATAGGCAAATGGATGAAACTGTGGTTTGTTAGAAAGCTGGAAGGGCATGTGCAGCCTCAATACCCACCCTGGGTGTGGCAGCATGATACAGGTTGTTCCAAATTGATGAGATATAGGGGGTAATGCAAGGGAGCATTTTGTGTCTGGAATCAAATGTAGCATCAAGGTAGGTATGGTTGGGTATTAACTCCTCTGAAGCCATCAGAAGTGGACACTTTCTGTTACCTCCCTAAATGAAACAAGAGCACGCTTTTACTGTGGATCTCAGTGTTCTGCAACACTGATACTCACTGTGTTCGTAATACACTCAGCCCCAGTTCAGATTTGTTAGCAATATAATGGGTTTTTACCCAGGAAACAAGTATGGTACTATCACCATCATGCCTCATGACTACTTTATATCCAATTAGCAGAATAGACACAGACTAAGAGTTTTAACAACATCTATGCTTTTCAAGAAAATTGAGCTGCTGTGTAAGCACAAGAATTTCCTGTTGCACTGTTTTTTGCAAACAATCTAAAAAAAGACACATGACATGTTCTGAACCTTAGGAATGAACTGCCAGTTCATTTTTCAAACTGACACATGTGATGAAAATTGGCCAAAGGCCTGAAAAAAAAGAAGGGGGGTCAGGGTGAGGGGAGAAGATGAGAACAGAGAGGAAGGCATTCCAGAGCCCTCTGGAGCCTTGGACTCCTCTAGGACCCATTAAAAGCTTATGTTACTTGCAGCATTTATAAACAAGTGCTTTCTTTTGCCTTCATAACCTTCCTCATATCAAGCTCTTAGGAAGTGTTGACTGCTGTCTTCTACTGAAGCAAGGCACCAAAAATGACGGCTTTACAAATCAAATACCTTTGATTTATTAGCTTCCCAAGTTTCAGGAGGTTTGTTGTGATTCCTAAGTGACCTTAGTAAACCAACTAATCAATAGCACATCTGAATGCTGACAGACTGCAATGGCAAGTTTCACTGCCAGAAGGATTACAACAGTGCTGGCAGAGCACAGATGGTAGAAATGTGGACTGCAACCCATGCCTATTTTTTGCATTCTTTTGCTTTTATTATTGCCCTTGCTGTCATCAAGGTAGGAAATTTCAGGATGAAAGAACACTGCCATTCTCCAGAAGAAGAAAAAAATTCACTCCCTTCACTTACTGGCTGTATTGCAGAGACTTTCATTTTTATTGATTTTGGCATTACATAATATACAGATTTTAGTAACACATTACAGCCACTTTTACTATAAAATATATTGGCCAGAATATAGCAAAACAGTACCCACTATTTTTCTGAGTTTCTCCCTGTATGTTAGACACATTAGAATCAAGCAAGAAACAAATGAACCCCCGAAGAGCAATGAGACATTAGTAATGAGACTGAACTTTTAATCTCCGTGTCAGAGACTAATGTGCACTGGATAGGTAGCAAAAGATAGCAGGTTATATCCTATTGCTAGACAGTTTAAGTGGAAAACATTCAGGGTCTCATTTGAGCTCCAGGGGGTAAGTGCTGTTCCCTAATAAACTGCCAGTGCTGGCTGCCATGTTCTCAGGGAGGTAGAACTTTTAAATCTCTCCCTCATCATTAGGACTTAGATGTGTTGGTTCTGCATGGAGATCTGCAAAGCTTTGTACTGTCTTTGCCCTGGGAAGAGGATTCAAGATGGATACAATGAATAAAACAAGTGCATATTTTACCCAATAAAGCAGGATTTCCACATCAGATTACTTGCACATTTCAGGATGTATAAGAAAACACTGTCAGAATACTGCTACAAATGAAAAGGAAAGCCAGAAGCAAGTTGAAATAGAGCAAAGACAAAGTAACTATGCAATATGCAAAGATATTTATCTGCAAACAAAACAGATAGGCTGGAATTTGTATTTTTTTTTGAACTGCAAACCAGCTTCTCTTGTGAATCACAGGAGTTCCACTGGCAGTAAGATTCAAGAAAGATTCAAGAAAAGTGTAACAGCATGATGGACAAGAATTATGCCTCCTTGAAGAAGATTAAATTCTAAAGAAACCATACAGGAAGATTAAGGGAGCAAGAGTAGTCAGAGGAGCAGATATTGATCGCTTATGCAGGACAATTGAATTCCTTGGCAACTGCCTGCCTCAGCTGAAAGAGATGCAATATTTGTGTCAGGCAGCTGCAACTGCAGCTCAGACACCCGTTGAGTTGCTTCTGGATCGGTTTTGTTCCAATCAAAAATTGATGGATGGCTACTGTTCTTTATCAAGATTCAGGAAACAAACTTGAGACACATAGAATTTTGAAACTAGATTGACATGTCCTGGACATACAAGAAAACATAACTTTCAACCAGCCAGGGTACACCAAGGAACAAGACATACCAAGGAAGAAAAATACAAAAAGCAGCACAACCCACTTCTGGAAGCAGCCACAGCACCAGCTGTTGCAAGGGCTGGTACCCAAAGAGCTCCTCTGCGAGTGACAGGGTTTCTACAGAAAGAAACTACTGCCCAGCAAAGAAGACAGAATCACAGAATTATAGAAT